>CM070604.1:49439902-49539902 GCA_036346395.1 Hsuehochloa calcarea | reverse complement strand
CGTAGTACCCAGTACAACACATCCCAACTCCTTGGGAGTTACGTCATCCCGTGCCTCCTTGCGGCACTAATGCATTTGCAGGCATAACTCTGATGAGGACCTCATCTGGTTTGGAGTAGAGTGGGTGAGGAATAGAAAGGAACGGGAGATTAGAGGCTAATGATTCAGAAGTTGGAGTGAGATGAAGGGAGGATGCTTCAACTGGTGGTAGGTGGGCAGAGGATTGGTGTTCCAGTGGTGGGGGTAGTCTCTAGAGATAGAACAGGTGGAGAACTGACCGTTGACTGCTTAGACTTGGTGCATTGAATTAATTAGCGTGGAGGGTAGATGTAGCGTACGATTTTTCTTTTGATCAGTTGGACGTCTACGCTATAGCATTAGCAAAATAGTAATGAGCCAAACGGGTCCACCACCACAACGATCACGCACAGACATTATTACAAAATAGGTTTTACTAGACACCCATCTGTGTTGATCACGCAAAGGCACTACTACAAAATATGCTATACTAGACGTCTCATCACAGATGGTTCCTTTGGAACCGTCTGTGTTGTACTTATCACAAGAAATCGTCTATGTTGTACTTATCACAAACGGTTTGTAAATAGAACTGTCTGTAATAATTCACAAATGGTTCTTAAGAATAACCGTCTGTGATAATCGCATACGTCACAGATGGTTATTGTTAAAAACCGTCTGTGAATTATCACAGACGGTTCTCAACAATAACCGTCTATGATAGTGCAAATGTCACGGACGGTTCTTATTAAGAACCGTATGTGATATGCAGGCATTAAATACCCAGCCATCTCGACAGACCCCATGCCCCTGGCGCCTCCACCCCCTTGTCGTTTGAGCCGCCACCCCTACTGTCTCCTCCCTATTGTGCCACCTTAGAGAGAAGGAAGGGAAGGAAGGAGGTAGGGAGGAGAAGGAAAGGAGGAAACTAAAGAGAGGACAAGGAAAGGAGGAAGGGAGGAGAAGGAGAGGAGGAACAAAGGGAGGAGGATTTCGCGGGATATTTGGGATTTTCATCGTGAGTTCCGAGGGTAACGATCTGTAATCCTTTATATTTGCCCTAGGTTAACCGCTAATCAATTTTAGTATGTTTGGTCTATAGAAAGAGTACTTGCGGTTTATTAATCTAATTTAACACTAATTTGTTATGTGCGTAGCATAGATGGACCAAAACTGGATGTACAGTGATAACTATGTGAGTGAAGAGTACATTAATGACGTGCATGCTTTTAGAAGAGCCACCGAGCAGAATATATTAAAGAAGGGGATAAAATTTTAGTACTGCCCATGTATTGATTGCGGTAATCTGAAGATGTTTAATAACCTAGTGCAGATCAAAGCGCACTTGATTCGAAGGGGTTTCAAAAGGGGGTATACATGTTTGACCAGTTACGATGAAGAGCAGATTATACAAGAAGTTAATAATAATGACCTCTCCAAGGAAGTCAATGATATGCCAGATGTGGACTGCACTTTTGATGAGGATTGGTCGGACGATGACAATCTGAATAAGATGTTACGCGATGTAGAAGGGAACTATAGTTTGAGAGTGACAATTTGGATCAGATGCTACACGATGCAGAAGGGAACTGTAGTGAGAGAGAGTTTGGTAAATTCGAGGGCTTAATGGAAGACTTGGAGAAACCTTTATTCCCTAGCTACAAGCCGGAATACACAAGGTTGTTATCCGTGCTTGAACTGCTAAAATTGAAGGCAAGCAATGGTTGGTCCGACAAGAGTTTCACGACGTTGTTAGGTCTCCTAGCGGACATCCTTCCGGCTGGAAACGTGTTGCCCAGCACCACCTACCAAGATAAGAAGCTTCTTTGTCCATTGAGAATGGAAGCAGAAAGAATACATGCATGTCTGAACGATTGTATTATCTGTCGGAAAGAGTATGCAGGCATACATGTATGTCCCGTGTGCAAAACATCTCGATACAAGTATAAAAATCGTGCTAAGGTGAAGCAAGGACCTCCTGCTAAGGTGTTGTGGTATCTGCCTGTAATCCCACGTTTGAAACATTTATTTGTGAACCGAAAGAAGGCAAGATTGTTGCGTTGGCACTCAGTGGAGCGTAAAAAAGTTGGAAAGCTAAGACACCATGCTGATTCTGCCTAGTGGAGAAACTTCGATCGGAGCTTCAAAGAGTTCGGTGTGGAACCGAGGAACATAAGGTTAGGGTTGAGTACAGATGGAATGAATCCTTTGGGTAACATGAGCAGCCAGCACAGCACCTGGCCCGTATCAATTTCCGAGTCATCTCACGGGAAGATGTGTAGCGGGCGAGTCGTTAAGGCCAAATTGAAATCGAAGAACATTAAGGCGCCTCCTAAGCCCGAGAAATACTACATCGGAAGTCCGTTGGCCCCCGACACAGTATTAGCCCGCGCTGGAGTAGGTTGCCAGTCTTTGTATGTCTGGTACATATGGAAGACCAAAGAGAAGGGGTGCAATACTGGAATCACTGTCAGATACACGAAGGAGCATTTCTTCCACTTCGCCAATGGCTTCGACGACTTATTCGACCTATTCAACCTCAATGCCCTCAACGTCTTGCTTCTACGATGCTGGACACTGTAAGTGTGTACAATCAAGTTCTACATTCACGCAATATCGATAAATGTTATAACTCATTGCTTATGTATGATACATGATGAAAGAAATGCCCGGCGATGGTGAGAACTGAAGGGTTTCCTTGTCCCACACTTGGTCTCTAAGCAATGCATCACCCTAGACGCATCCTACGTCGTGAAATATATAACGACGAGATTGCTTACTCAGGGCGACAAGGATTACATATTGGTGCCCTACAACCAGAAGTAAGTACTTCACTACTTACTATACAAATTTTATTTGTATTTTATACGCAATACGAACTTATATTTAATGACTATAGCGACATACATGAGTAGGTTTCACTGGATCGTTTTAGTCATTGTATCAAAGAGGAACAAGGTAATATATATTGATTCCCTACTAAACAAAAACCACGACTTCACCCTTGTGCAATGAATACTCGACAAATATGCTCATGTCCTCCATACATAACTTTATTGTAGTCTTCCTTCGTTTGAAACAGCTAAGGATAAATTTTTGGAATTACATAGGTCGTTCAACGCCTATGTTGTCGAGAGAGGGACACACAAGGAATCGAGCGCCACATTGCAACACGGGACACGATTTCTGGTACGTGCTACAACACAATAATCCTATACCATATTTTGTAATAATTTGTCTCGAACTGACTATACCTATATATGTAATTCTATTTTTACAGTGCCACCAGTAAAATAAGATCACCTATGTGTATTTTACGTTTGCCGTCATATGCAGTAAATCATGAGTGCTAAGACGAATGATCCAGAGGTTTGTCAATCTCGTAATAATTATTTATAATTTTAATTTTAAATATCTATACTTACTACTTTACTCCTGCTAGTGACATGGTATGATACTCGATTTAGATGCATTCGTTATGACCGAAATCTCAGAGGTTCGAAGGATGCTTTGCGGTTTAATCAAGACGGAGATCATTAACACCAGCGGAGAATTTCACTCCGTCGACACCGCTGAACGACCTTCAAACAATTGATTCAATTGTAATTTACTTTGAGTAGTTGTAATTCAATTGTAACTCTAGCGACAATACTGTAACATATTCTTTTGTAATTGATTTTGTGTTGTAAATGATCACTTTGAGTTGTCAACAATTGATTCATCTATTTTCTGATTGATTATTTTCAGAGGGCATGTCTAGCAATTCCTGAGACTAACCGAAAATCAAAAAAAATTTAATTAGGTGTAACGAACTATCGCAAATGGTTTTTTTTGGGTCGAAGCCGTCTGTGAAGGCCTACTGTTACAGACGGTTTCCACCAATAACCGTCTGTGATATGCTGGATATCACAGACGGTTATTTTTACTAACTTTCTATGCATATCACAGACGATTAGTAAAAAATAGCCGTCTGTGATATCCGACATATCACAGGTTGTTAGTGGAAACCGTCTGTGATAGTAGGTCTTCACAGATGGTTTCAACAAAAAATCATCTGTGTTGTGACTTATACAGACGGCTCACAAATCGTCTGTGATAACTGCATGCTATCACATACACATAAATTTAAATAGTTCAAAAATCGTATATGATGATAGTTTAAAATCATATATGATAACTCTCTCCGTAGCAAGTGAGACACAGCACAACATGGCCGGCTGACCGGCCACACCCCCCAACTGGGTATCGTCCTATGCAAGTCCTCTTGACCCTTCCACGGCTGGGCACGCGGCCCACCGATCCACCGTCCACCTCACGCTGCCCTCCAACCCAACCATCCAACAACCTCACCCCAATCATGCTCACATGCCAAGGTACGTACGCGCGTCGCTCCTCACCAAATCACAACACCGCGCGCGCCGCTACTAAAACCTCGCCTCGTGCCGTCGCGCCGCGCGCGCGCTAGCTGCTCACCAACCACACCACACCTCCCCAACCCCAACCAACGTACGTACGCGCGTACACCATCACTTGATTCGCTGCTTGCTGCGGAGCGCGCGCGATGGACTGGTACGCGTGGCTCTGCAACGCGGCGCTCGACACGGACCTGGCCTACGAGTACGCGCTCCTGTTCGACCGCAACGAGCTCGGCGCCGCCGACGTCCGCCACCTCGACCACGACTTCCTCGCCAGCATGGGCGTGGACGTCGCCAAGCACCGCCTCGAGATCCTCAAGCTCGCCAGGAAGGAGTCCTCCAGGGCGGCCGCCATCACCGTCCTGCCGTGGCGCGCCACCAGGCTGCTTGCCGCGGCCCTGCACCGGTCCGCGAAGTCGCTGGCCGGGTACATCCGCTCCGTGGCGCGCCGGGACAGGGCGGCCGTCGCCGTCGCCGTCGGGCCGCGCCCGCCGCGGGCGCTGTGCCACCGCGGCGGCGGCAGAGCAGAGGCGCAGTGGAAGAGGAGCGCGTCGTCCGTGGCGAGGCGGAGCCGGAAGCTGGGTTTCCTGAAGCACGAGAGCAAGCCGATGCTCACGAACAGCGGCGCGACGACGGACAAGGCCGCGGCGGCGGCGATAGCGGCCTGCTTCACGAGCCCGGAGACGTGCAGCTACCACGGCGCCGACGAGGATGGCGAGGAGGAGATGGACGGCGGCAAGGAGATGCCGTGGCAGTCCATGTTCCAGGATCTGAAGCCCACCTAGGCGAGCGAGCGCTGCATTCGTCAGTCATGCCGTGTATGCTGAGAGAGAGAGAGAGAGAGAAGAAGAAGAAGACAACTAGACGAGGTACGTACATCCATGAACCATGGTGGTGGCTACTGACCACTCCCAGTCCCAGGTGTGACTACTGCTATGTTTGTAGCTGTACATGTGCGTGTGAAAGAGCAAGAGCTTGTTTGTGTTTTTACCACTACTGTTCTTAACTTGTTGGGTTTGGCGTTGGAGAAACGATAGCATGTGTTGATCTCAGAATGGAGCTTGGCCGGTGCATGCATGCATTGCCCACGGCCACATGGCCACATACAACCAAGCATTGGTCCATCCATCTGCTTCAGTCTTATCTTGATTTTCAAGTTAGGATTCCATGCTCAATCATGGACGTACACTGTAGCACTTTGTTACGTAGTACTACATTATATGAGTTGTATATAATTAAGTATTTTTAAGGACGAGTAAATGCAGCTGCGAAGGACAAAGCTAATTGAGTCTTGACAATCGTATGCACAGCATGCAGCTAGCACCAGGTTCCAGATTTTGATGAAATTTTGCGAAATTTCGTACATTTCGCTGAAGCTCGAAATTTTGCCCTTTCGGTTGCACATGAATCCAGGCCAAATTCAAACAGAATTCAAAATTCGGTCAAAATCTGTCAAATTTTTTTTTGATGAAATTCAGTCAAATTTGAATGCCAATTTTGCCCATTTGCCCGAGTTGAAATTCAAAATTACCAAAAAAATTACCGAAATTTTGGTAATGTCGCTCACTCCAAAAAAAAAAAAATTCCTCAAACGAAATCGAAAGCCAGGCAAAAACAAAACGATCGGGGGCGATGCAAAAAGGAGGGTTTTAGATCTGAACGATGTGGCATTGTGCTGATTGTCTTTTCAGCTATTCAAAAAGGTAACACGACGTTTTGTGCAGAGATATATAGATCTGTCGGCTTCAGTGCAGTTTAGCTGGCCAACCCTGCTTAATTTGGTGGCGTGTTTGGTCCATGGTCAATAAATAACATGACAATGTGTGCAAATAATTGGTGGTGCTAAAATTTTGTCAAGGATTTAGCTGCTCACAAATTATTGGCCAACTTTTGGCATTTGGAAATTGAACTAGAATGCAGGGAATCTTACCAAAAATTTGACAGCAAACCGATCGGGTGCCAAGTTTGATCCATACTACCAAGTTCTGGCTACCCAAATTTTGGTAACCACAGCATTCAATCAAAACACATCCTTTTGTGCCAATAAGTTTACACGTCCTGAGACAAGCTAGCTTTGCTTAGCCGAGTTAACCATGCCACTGAAACAACGGCCTGAGGAGATGCTCACTTAGATGCCAATTGCATGCTCGGTTAACAAGGTTACTCTTTGCCAACTCTGCAAAACCATTGTGCAATTTTCATTCTTTGTATCAAAGCACTGGCAGGGAAATCATACTACATGGTTAGTTTCTCAGAGCATGAAGAACATCAAAATTGCACACAATTTTGGTTGCATAAGAATCTTATAATTTACTATTCTACAGAAGTAGCAATTTCAGTTATTACATCCTAGGATTCTTGCTTCAGTGCATTAACCTATAGTACTAGCAGAACCAGCTTCTGGCACTACCAACTCAACAAAAAGCACCCCTCTCATTCCTCGATATGGACAGAACTATTCAATAGTCTCAAGTTAAGACCCATAATAACAATATAGAGCACAAAAATAAAGGGGCGTGCTTATACTTTAAGTACAATGGATTACAGAATAAGCATGCTGTGGACACCCAGTGAGGCACTGTAACGGGAGCACAAACAATGTTATGGTATTGTAGCATATTGTGGTGTTGCAACACGTGAATAATAAGACCGTATTAGGAAGGATTTATTATTTAGGAATCTATCTGTTAGGTGTTTAGTATTATCTATTAGTTAGACAAGTTATTATTAGATTGGATTGTTAGAGATGAGTTGCATTATAGATTATTTCTTAGGGGTCAAGTCGGGTCGTCCATGTAAAATGGATATCATGTATTCATTATCAATCAAGCAAAGAAATAAGCAAACTTAGTTTCTAACCGGTTGGCTAAAGATCAGATATTTCTTGTTCTTTGAGAAGAGTCCCGGCTGAGCTTAGAAGACGATTCCTCGCCTCCCAAGTTAATCAAGCCTCAGAGCCTCGCCACGTCGACAGGGAAGAGCCCTGCTGTAACACCCCAAAAGTGTCCAAATACAAAAATATGGGATTTTTAAAAGTTTTGTATGATTATCTGTTGCCATCCTATTTGCCTGCATTTTTGGGAGTTATTTGAATTGCATTTTCTCTTTGCCAACACCAGTAGTGTAAAATGAAAACCCTAATTACCTAAACCCTAATTATAGAAACCCTAATTGTGGAAACCCTAGAAACATAAATTGTAAACGCAAAATAAACCTAAGGTATTGTCCTTCTAAAATACCAGAAATGTAAACCCTAAAAGACTAAGTTGTAAAAGCAAAGGAATCATATAAAATTAGGATTTATTTAAAGAATTGCCTTTGAAATATTATGTGAAGCATAAATCATAACATAAAAAAATTTCAAAGTCTAGTCCTCAAAATATTCAAACACCACATGTGAATTTCTTAGCAAAATATAAGGATTTGATCAATCACCAAATTTCCATTCTTTTTTCCCTCTTCTTTTGTTTTCCTCCCATCGCTCCTTTGGCCCGATCAAGTCTCTGACCAAACCACTCGCGCTATTCTTCTTCCTTCCCAGACGATGCGCTCCAAAATGCAGCGCCACCTTCCTCTCTCCCCACCGTCGCCTCCCGATCGCCACGCGCCTCGAGCCGCAGACCCAACACCACGTCGTTCATGCCACACACCGCTCGCATGCTCCCCACGTTGCGCTCACACCTGCGCCTATCCATCTTGAGCACATAGCCCATACCGCTGCCCATCCCGTGCCTGGCACCCATGCCGGCTGTTGGGGTGGCACGGAACATCGCCATGGCGCTCAAGCGCCGACGACGGCCCGAGGCGACGCTGGCAGGCAGGCGGCGAGGCGACCAGTAGGAGAGGAAAATGATTGGGGCTTTGGAGCTCTTACAGGGAGAGGAGGAGCAAGGCGGAGGAGGAGCAACAGCACGGGCTATTTATAGCCGGAGGGGAAGGAGGCTGGTGGAGGAGCTGACGTCGGCGAATCTTGGCGGCATGGGCGTGGGCGTGGGCGTGGTATGGCGCTACGGAGTCGGTGGAGTAGACGGCATGGCGGGGGCGACGGGACGGTGCCGCAGGCGTTGACAGGAGACGACGCGCCGCTCGGACCGGGGCTTCACCGCTTGGACCGGCGGATGCTTGCGCGACGGACGGAGAGGACGGCCCGACCGAGGAGGTGGAGCTGGTGGCGGCGATGACGTCGGTAGAGGCAGTGCGAGGATGGGCGGCGCTCGGCTGGGGCCCGATGGAGGTGTCGCGACAGAGGAGCAGGTGGAGGCGAAGTCGGTGGAATAGATGGAGGCGACGCTGCAGTGGGCTGGGCCGAGTGGGGAAGAAGGTGGGGAAATGGAGCCGGGCCGAGAGGAGAAGGCCGGCGGGCGGAGGCGGCGCACGCGGGAGGAGACGGGGAGAAGGTGATGCGGCGACGGGAGAGGAGGCGAGATGGGGAAGGCGATGTGGCGAGGTGGTGGCGATTCGGCCGAGGCGAGGCGATAAGGGAGGAGAGACGTTGAGCGACGCGAGAGAGACGGAGAGAGAAAGAGATAAGGAGAGCGGGCCGTGGGCCGAGGAAGCGGTGGGCAGGGAGTTTGGTTGGGCGGCGGAAAAGAAAGACGAGTTGGGGAAACCGTCAGTAGGTGGCGGGAGAAAAGGAGGTGGGCTGGCGGGAGGTGACGCGATATCGACAGGACCCTGCCTCTCCAATTGGACCCTCGATGAGTCCGCCTCAACCAAAGCTTCAGAAGGCCGCCACATCACTTCCCATCAAGAAGACGGCGAAGGGACAAGAAAATCGTGTCACCATATCGGTCCCTGAGGCGTCTCACGGGAAGACGTCCCTCAGCCGCCTCGTTAAGGAGAAATCTAAATCGAAGAACATTAAGGCACCTCCCAAACCCGTGAAATACTCCCTCAGAAGTCTGTTGGTCTCCGACGCAGAAATAAAGAGCTCAGGACTAGCTTGTCAAGTTTTGCATGATTGGTACTTGCGCAAGACCCGAGAGGAGGAGGCCATACTGGAATCATCGTCAGATATGGGAGGGAGCATTTTCTCCACGAGCCTGGCCACTTCGTCGTGGGCTTCGAAGACTTATTTAACCTATACAACCTAACTGCCATCGACGCCTCACTTCTACGATGCTGGATACTGTAAGTGTGTACAATCAATTTCTACACTCACGTGATACTGATAAATATCATAACTCATTGCTTATGTACAGATACATTATGAAATGTGCCCGTCGAATCAAAGAACCGGTGGGTTTCCTCGATCCACACGTGGTCTCTGAGCAAACAATCAACCAAGACGCATCCTACGTCAAGAATTACATAAAAATAGGATTGCTTGCTCCGGACGACAAGGACTACATAATGGTTCCCTACAACCAGAAGTAAGTGTTTCAATATTTGCTATACAGATTACGTTTCAACATAGGTTTATGACTATAGCGACATACATGAGTAGGTTCCACTGGATTCTTCTGATTCTTGTGCCAAAGAGGAACATGGTATTGTACCTTGATTCTCTACTCAACAAAAATCACGACTTCACCCTTCTTAAAGGAATACTGATGATATGTTCATTTCCTCCGCACATAACTCTATTGTGGTCTTCCTTCGTTTGAAATGGACAAGGATAACTTTTTGAATCATGTAGGGCGTTCATCGGCCACGTTCGAGGAGGTTTATACAAGGGAACAGCGCCACACCGACTCACAATATGCGATTTCGATGACGCGCTACAACACAATAATCATATATCATACTCGTAATATTGCGTCTCGAATCGATTGTACATATATATGTAATTCTATTTTTGCGATCTCGCCAAAGAAAAACGAGATCACCTATCGCATTCTACGTATGCCATCATATGCAGTTATTGATTGCTTCTAGGACGCATGATCCCCAGGTTTGTCAATGTCGTAATAATTATTTCCTAATTATAAATTTAAATATATATATGCTTACTACTTTACTCCTACTAGCGACAAGGCTTGAACATAGAGTTAAATGCACTCGAGATAGACCAGGTCACGCACGTTCGACGGGAGCTCTGCGTCTTCATCAAGGCAGACATAGTTAACACCACCGGAGAGTTTCACGCCGTCGACACCGATGAACGATCTCGAAACAATTGATTCAATATTGTAATTCACTTTGACTGGTTGTAATTTAATTTGTAACTCTAGCGACAATATATACTTGAAACATTTTTTTGTAATTGATTTTGAGTTAAATGATCACTTTGAATCATCTTTTCTGTGGTTCCAACCACGAACCGTCTGTGATACTACAGAATCACAGATGGTTCATAGTTGGAATCGTCTCGTGATTCAGAGTATCACGCAGACGGTTCGTGGTTGGAAAATCAGTGATTCAGAGTATCACGCGGTTCCAACCACGAACCGTCTGTGATGAGCTTTTCTGTAGTAGTGGTCCAAGGTATCATGTTTGTTTTTTTTTGCCAATTTCTCTGTATGCTTTAGGTCATAGGCTCAGGACAGAAGCCCAGGTTGCCCTAGGCCTGGATCCCCCCTCCACTAGCGCCTGGAGCTGTACGAGATGGAGCGCTACAAGCTCGCCACCGCGTGCGCTGCAAGAAGCACCTCTACGCCGACCTCAAGCCGCACCACCTCTGATACAGGGTGTCTGATCTTCACGTTTTAGAATCTAGGATACACTGTGAAACTCAACATACGGGGTGCCCAGTCTTCACGACTTAAGATCTGAGATACTCGAGTAACCCACCGAATTTGATGAAGTCAATTGATGTTAATGCAACGACCTATGACACATGAACTCGCTAAATCACACATTATGATATCTCCACTTGACTATGACCAAAGTAGAGATGATCGCCCTACAATTCAATCAAGAACAAGCAAGAATATCAACAAGGGATAGCACAATTCCAAAGGGGGTAGCAATCAGCTAGCACAAACCCTAGAACGATGCAAAAGAGCAATCTGAAATTTCATCAATTTTCATGGTGCTCTCATTTTCTTCTCTTTGGGCCTACCTCCCTCTCCCTCCTCGGGCCCGCACTATTTCTAGGGTGTCCAGCATACCTACATTCATACAAGCAAAACCGCAGTCACATTTTTTCAAGTAAATTATAATTATGAACATTAAGTTTAGCTTTAACCTTATGAAAGTGTTTAGAATCTCTATGTGTAGGTATGTTTGTCATTGCGCTAGGGCAATCCTCACCATCCCCCCTTCTTCAAGAAAAATCGTCCTCAATTTTTGATAACCTGAAAGTGTACTAAGCAAAGAGAACAACGTGTATGCATGGTATATATATCTATCATCCGTTTTGTCTTTCCCTTTGTTTTATATATCATGAATAGCACAACAACAACAAGCACTCATGATCACATATGATGTATGTATGTCAACACTCCTTTCATCCACACCATTCCCTCTCCCACGAAAAGAAGTCGTCATCGACTTTTGTAAGCATGTATGCAAATTATGAATGGACAGATCCAAATCATTTTCTAATGTTTACAAGTGACTCATATGACCATATTTCAATTTTACAACATCAATTTCATGTAATATAGACAAGAAAATTATTTGTGCCTTCCATGCTTCAATTGAGTTACTCTGATATATGACTGTTCAACAAAAGATGAATGATTTGACTTTATAAATCTTTCTAAACAGTAGGCACTCATATTTAAACTCATCTCTAAGTGATCATGACATTGCAAAAAAGTTGGTTTGTCCAAAATATGCATTTTCAATCCAGCAAACTTATCACAGGTAATTCATATTCGATATACATGAAACTCTATATCATAATCTCCAATCAAATTGAATTTATAAGTGAAGATGTAGGTACTAGCTACTGATTTTAACTAGTAATATTGATCACTAGTATATATTACTACCATTGATCAGATTATCCGGGGATAATACGATTAAGGACTAATACTACTGGTCACAAAACGATAGGGGGGCCAAGCCCCTACCAGCCCCGTTCCCTCCGCCGCTGCTTCTTCATGTCCGGCGATGGGAGCTCCCATGCCCGCGACCCGACGTCCAGGGCGGGCCACATGAGCCGGTTACCGCTGATCGAGGAGATCATGGTCCCCTCGGTGTCTGAGCTGGTCAACGCCGGCGTCCAGTTCGTCCCCGACCAACGGCGACCTCCGACTTGTCCACTATCGCCTTCGACGCCAAGACGGGGTGACCTTCGACGCTTCCCGGTGGTGACCCTCTACTGCAACACGGAGGTGATGCTCCGGAACCTAGTGTCCTATATATGTTAGATGAATCTTGTTGTTTGACATAAGCTGCACGTTAGTTTGTTCACATGTTAAGCGTACATCCATTTAGATGTGTTGCTTGGGATTGTACACAGCCTAGCTGCATGTGAGTTTGAACGTGTCCTTAGTGGTTGCATGGAGACGTAGGGTTAGTAGCATGCATTTAATTAGCTGTGTGTTAGTTGGTCGAGTCAGTCTCATGAGTGAGCCGCTTCATGCGGATAGTAGCATGAGTTGTGGATCGAGCTGTTGCTGGACGTGTGTGTGTTTTATCTTCTGTACTTGTTATTTACATTCAGTTCAGTTGAGAAATAACACAACTCGGAGAAAAATAGATGCAGGCTGTTGCGCATCACCAAAACTAGAGTGTTCGTGTTCATCTTCTTCCACGGCAAGTACTGTTTGTGCGTCCACAGATTCTAGAGTCTTTTCTTTGTTAACAGCTAGCCTACGAGGCGTCGGCCGCCTCAGGCCCCCCGCTCGTGCTCGCCAGGTACACGACGGAGCTGATGAACGGCATCATCCACGCCGACGACGACGTGGCTCTGCTGTGGCAGCGCGGGGTGGTGCTGAACCGGTTGAAGAGCGACGGCGAGGTGGCGAAGCTGTGGAACGGCATGAGCCGGTCGGTGCGGCTGACCAGGGTGGCGGTCATGGACGGGCCATCGAGGACGTCAAGGCGAAGCGGTTCAGCTCGTGGCAGCTGCTCACCTTCCTCGCCGCCATCATGATGCTGCTGCTCACTACGCTGCAGGCCTTCCGCTCCGTGTACACCTGCTCGCGGTGGTTCGGCGCCGTCACCGTCACGGCGACGACGGCGGACTAGATCGATGTGTGATCTGCATGCTCTTTTCTTGATCAGGCTACTCGACATAATTTGCATGCGTTTGGTTTTGCTTCAAGTACAGCTTTTGGATACTGTTGGGCATTTTATGTTTTTCTTTTGTTCTCATGTAAGCGATCGGTTGTGTAGTGAGATTAATTTATAGTCATATGTATGTGCGTGCCATTGGTTTGACAAAATACTGTCATGTGATTTATACCTGTGTCATTCTGATGATTTAGACATGCATGCACGGGTATATATGTATGTTACTAGTACTGCTGGAGTGCTGGTTTGCAACTCATGGCTGTATATCAACTTAATTTGATATACGAGCTGTATGCATCACACATGCCAGAGAGGTAACCAAACATGGTCAATATTAACAACAACAAAAAAGTAGAAAATGGTGAGTCATGCAGAAGTTGTAAATGGTCTGATCAGCCAGCCATGCATGCAACTTAAACTAGTCAAAATTTAATGTCAAATCATGACCTCATCAGGCCAATCAGATAACGTTTTACAGGCAATAATCGATTTGAATAACAATAAGGGGAAAACAAATCCAAGAATCTTCACTGGCTAGCAATTCATCATGGCAAGGACATTTGATCAAAAAAGAGTTGCAGCTAAGCTATCCCCTTGTAGGAAATTAGCACTTAACCAGCATGCTCCACATTGCATAATTTAGATAGGACTTCTCTCATCAAAACTGTCCACTCTGTTCATAAGTAATCAAGGTGCTAAAAAATGGCATCCTAATCGACAACAAAGAATAGCATCCACTTTAAAACTGTTCACTTTACATAGTCCAAGTGTCCAACTATCAAACCGGCGCAAATGAACCCCTTGCACCATACCGCCTCGGTTTTACTGACGTGTATCTACGTCCACAAGTATATGCTGACATGGCATCCTAATGAACAGCAAAATAAATTAAAAAAGAGTAAGTAGTGCATTTAGGACATATGGTCCCACATGACATACGCATCTGAGCGATGGCTTAGCATCCTCGTCAACAAAGTCTGCAAATTTTTTTTTAAAAAAATCACCTGCCTTTCTTCCTCTCACTCTGATGTGGTTGTTGATTTGGCAAAAATTACTCGTGAAACCATTCGTTAGGCCCGCGTTCCAAACAAGGCCTAGCCAGAACTTTTTTTTTTAAAAAAAAAATAGGCCTAGGGGAACTTGCACTAGTTTAGATAGTTGGGGATGTAAAGTGAGGGGAGATAAAATGGACTTCCCCTTCTTTTTTTATCTGGTGACTGAGATTGATCAGAAATTCAGAATGACACGGTACCATTACGGTGCAATGTCATCGGATAGGATCATCTGTTTTATATACTACATCGACCCCTTGCCTCATTTAGCATCAAGCCATTAACCACTCTAAAGATCCAAATTGTTAATCATCAGTCACCACTAGCTTAGAAAAATATTGGGTTTTTGTTATACCATCTGACCCAGACAAAAAAGTAGAGTTCTTGGCGAGGAAAACTGCAGCATATCCGGCAATGCTCAGCCATAAGCTGCGCGTGGTATTCTGGAGTAGGTACACAACAACACATTCTGCAGCACCGTCGAGCAGGCCAAATTAGTGAGTTACAGCGACTACTGACCGGACAATAACGATGCCTCAAGTGAAACTTTGTAAAATCTACAGATGGAACTTGGAAGCCCACCAATTCATGCAGTTGTAGTTTCTTGATTGAAATGCTGTCAGCAAGTTGCAGTTTCTTAATTGAAATGTTGTCAAGAAGTTTGTACATCAATGGTGTTTCTTCCCCTCTTCATCGGGGGAGAAAGGGAAAAATAAATGAATTACATCTTGGATCTTACTATAGCAGTAGCAGGCTACCTCATCAAGTGATGTGCTCACTAGTTAAGCACGGTTCATCTAACGAAAGAAAGGAAAAAAAAAAAAGAATGAAAAGGACAAGGAAAATTTGCTCAGTGAGTCAGTGCCTCAGTGGTGTCTAGGTTTATGGCCCCTTGGGCCATAGTAATCCTCATGGATCTCAGGCAGCCTGTGGCCTACTCTATATTTCTCTTCAGAAATGGTTTTCTCCATTTCACCTAAAGGTTTGCCATCAGTCTTCACTACTCCTTTCTCCCCAGATTTCTGAAATAAAAGAATGCACATGAGTTAGAATCAGCAGAAACAAAATGAGTCATTGCACGATGTGTACCAAAATTCTCAAAATGTCAGTCACAATCACTTACATTGACTATCTGGTTGCTGAATGCTGCATGACTCTCTGTATCCAACCGAATGCCCTGAACCGTTGCCACCATCAGGAGAAGAACCAGGACAGCAGTAACCAATGGCAAAGAGGTCTTCATTTGATCTCTGTGTAAGAATCTTGGAAGAGGTAATAATCCTGGGAGAGTTCAGAGACGAGTACTTCAGCTCAGATGGAATGGAACAGTGAGGAGCTATTGGACTTGGTTGATTGAACCATTTCACACAGAGATCATATATATACATCCTATGTTCAGAACACCACCCTGGCCCCATCCAGTGATTGGTGTACTCATGTCTGCAATGAAGGGGTTACCTGAAGTACCAATGCAAAATGTGACCATAGTTTATGTTATCTTTGCCATACTTTAGAGAAGTATGTCTGCCCAAAGTATGGACCATGTTTAGGCCATTGGCCCCTGGATTAGGTGCCAATGCCATACTTGAAAGTACTAAATGGAATTAATAATTTTGTCAAGTAGTCTACTTGGTCTCAAGTATGGTATACATCTGCTCCAAGAAAGTTGTTTGCATGTCTCTCAAGAAATGTACAGGAGTGCGTATATATATTTGTTCGTGCATTCCTCCAAAAAGTGTACACAAACTAGTTGAATTGGGTTAGTTTACTGGCATGCAAAAAAGGTTGGATTAGTTTATATACGTACATCCAACACTAGTCAGACGAAAAGGGTCAGTGCCTGTCTAATCTGGCATTGTTCTTCCTACTCTTATCAGAAATTATTTTGCTCGTTTGCATTTGTTTAGCTCCATATTTTTTGTTTTTTTTTTGGGCCTGGAAACTGAATAATCATGAGACAAGAACCACAGAAAAGATGATTCAATTGGCGACAAATTCCACTCAAAGAAGTGTATGTTACATGATCAAATTACAATTGCATTGCTAGGCACCGACAATTTTATTTACATAGAAAAAGAGGGAAAGGTATATGATTAAGTTGTTAGAGATATATTTGGACTCTAGAGATATATTTGGACTCTAGATTTGTTTTGGTTTCCTTATCTGTAACCTTTACTCATGTATATATATATCGGCCCATTGGCCTCATGAATACATAAGTTGTAATTCCAACATGGTATCAGAGCGTTAGGTTACCTCTTCTAGTCGCCACGGCTTCCATCGCCGTCGGCATCATCTCGGCCTCGTCACCTCTCCTGTCCCGCGCCGGCCGCCTCGCTCTCTTCGGGCGGAGCCGCCGCCGCCGCTCCATACTCGGCTTCAGAGGAGCCGCCGCCGCTCCATACTCGGCGCGCTTGCCTGGCGAAGCACCTGCATCGCCGCCCGCGCTGCGGCGCTGCGGCCGCCGCCGCCGCTGCGGCGCTGCGATCGCCGCCGCAGCGCTCTGCTTCCATCCGGCCGCGCCACCGCTGCTCCATCCATGGCGGGCTGCAAAGACATCCGGCGTGGAAGCTCGCAGCGCCGCTGCCGCCGCTGCAGCGCCTGCGACCGCCGCGCAGCTTCTGCTCCATCCGGCCGCGCCACCGCCGCTCCATCTGCGGCCGCCGCCGCGCCGAAGCACCTATGCGCCGCCGCCGCCGCAGAAGACTCGAGGCCGCCGCCGCAGAACACTGAGGCCGCCGCCGCGCCAGCGGTATCGGCTGGGAACCCTAGTTCCCCAGCCGCTTCGCTTAAACAGCCAGCCAAGAAAAGGGCCGGAAAAGAAAAAAAAAAAAAAAAAAAAAAAAAAAAAAAAAAAAAAAAAAAAAAAACCGTTGTTCTAACATGCGCCGTCCAGCGCCGCTGTTAGACATCGTTGTCTTAATCGCCATGCTCGCGTCCAGCCGCTACCAATGGGCACCGTTTCCTCGCCATTTGCCGGTGATCTTCGACGGTGTTAACTACACGGACCGTGTCTCACATGCGCATCCATATGCGTGGTCTTCGTCTCGGGCGTTCTCTCGGTGATGTCATCGTCCGCCATGCCCTCATTGCTCGACGGAGCCTCGCTGTTGCGCTTCCCGACGGTGACAAAGGCGCTATTGAAAGGCCGGCCTTATCGATGAGAAGGCGCCTGCGCCTACCAGAGGCTCGGACTCCTACATGGATCGCTTGACTACCTACACTCGGTGGTGCGGCGACGACTTTCGAGTCTGCTTGTCCTCATCGCCCGATGTCCGGCCTCGGTTCTCTTCGAGATTGTGGATTTTCTTGGTGTCGAGATGTGGACTCATCTTCGGCAGCGCTCACGAACCCTCTGGAGATGCCCTCTACCATCATGAGTTCGGCGAGAGCACTCTCTTCGGCAGGTGATGCTACTCGTTGACGCCTTCTACGCTCGAGTTACGCGGTATGGCGCCAATGGACTCTCTTCGCTTCTTGGTTGTCGCTCTGTTCGTCTTTGCTTGTTTGTCCGTCTTGACACTGAGTTTCAGCGTGTCTACGAGTTCCTTACTCGCTTAAATCCGAAGTTCGAGCGAGGCGTGCTGACTACTTGCACGCCACCCTCGTGTCACTCTTCTGGAGGCCCTTACGAGATACGTGCGAGAGGAGACTCGTCGAGTGGTGCCGGTCGATGCCACTCCTCCGTGCTTTCGCCGCCTGCACACTGCTACCGGCGCTTCACGCTTGATCGTTGCCTCCTCCGGTAGCCGCCACAGTGGTGGTGGCCGCCTTCATCTGGCGGTGGTCGTCCTCGCTGCTCCTATTGTGACAAGATCGGCCACATTGAGTCTCAATGCTACAAGAAACAGCGGCATATTTCACGCCGTTCTTCTCCTAGCACTGGCACCGGTACTTCTACATCGGCGTGCGATCGACTACTTCGCGTTTTCTCTTCTTGGCGGGAGATAGCGGACTTCGACGATCGCTTGCCGCTTCGTGGTCTTCCTCGGCAGTTCTGCGAGTTACGCGACCGACTCTTGAGCACCGAGAAACCACCTCCTACACGTCAGTACCTCCCCGTGGATCCTTGATTCCGGAGCATCCTTCCACATGACTTCCGATTCTTCCACTCTATCTTTTGTTACACCTCTTGATTCCCCTGTCAGTGTACTTACTGCGATGGTACCTCTCTTTCGTCTGCAGTCGAGGACCTCTTAGCAACTCATCTTTTCATGTTCCTTACATTTGCTCATGTTCCTCGCCTAACCATGCTGACTTCTTTCTCTTGGATGATTCTTGACCTTGGTTATCGGATCATTCTCGACTCGACTCTTGTTGTGTTCGGGACCGCCACACGGAGCTCTGGTTGGTTCGGCCCTCGGCGCCTTGACTCACAGCGTCTCGGGAGCTTGACTAGCTTCACCTTCCTTCCGCGCCACCGCCGCCGCCAGTCTCTCGCCTCCGCCACTCCGTCTCACGGCTCTTTCAAAGTGGCATCACCGTCTTGGCCATCTGTGTGGCTCTCGTCTGTCGTCTTTAGTTCGTCGTGGTCTTAGGAGTGCATCTCGAGAGCGTGTCTCTACATTGTCGAGTGTAAGTTAGGCAAACAACTTGACTTCCTTATCCTCATAGTGAGTCGGTATCTCAACGTCCATTTGATCTTGTTCATTCGGATGTTTGGGTCGGCTCCTTCGTTTGAAAGGGGTCATCGATACTATATCATATTTATAGATGATTTCTCGCCACACTTGGATATATTTCATGTCTTCTCGTAATGAGGTCTTGTCTATCTATAAGCAGTTTGCCACTATGGTTCGCTTTACGTTCTCCCTCCTATTCGTATCTTCGTCTTGACTCTCTTGGCGAGTACCTCTCTCATCACTGCGATTTTCTTGTCGACGGGGCACTCTCGCTCGATTCTCTTGTCCACGGTGCTCATGCTCGAATGGTGTTCTTTGGCGCAAGCATCGTCACCTCCTTGAGTCGGCTCGTGCATCGATGATTGCCGCCTCTATTCCACCTCACTTTTGGGCGGAGGTCGTTTCCACCGCCACCTATCTCATCAACCTCCGGCCTTCTTACGCTCTTGAGGCGCAATCCCTATTGAGCGTCTCTGTGGTCTCCTTCCCGACTACTCGCCCTTAAATGCATTTGTTTGCGTTTGCTACGTTCTTCTCGCCTCGAACGCACCAAACCGACCTCGATCCATTGAGTGTGTTTTTTGGGGTACTGATTGCGAGCACAAGGGCTATCGGTCTTTGGGATCTGTTGGTCGACGGATACGGATTTCTCGGGATGTGACTTTCGGACGAGTCTCGTCCCTTCTACCCACGTCTGTCTCTCCTTCGACTTCCTCTGTGGAGTCTCCGTCTTTTTGACCTTTCGGATACACCTATCTCGTCTCCACATATTTCTCCCGTGGCTTCTCCGCCATTGTCGCCTTTGTTTCGTCTCCTGTGGCTCCTCAGGCTCCCCCCACTACACTCGTCTACACTCGTCGACCTCGTATTGAGGATCTTCGGATGAGCCCACTTCCCCTGATGTTTCATCTTCTTCTGATGATTCACCTTCCCCTGATGGGCCGTCTTCTCCTCGCTACGCTCTCCGCGATCGTCGGTCGATTCGCCCCGCCTGCTTTTGCCTTTCTTTGGCGCGACTACTTGTGAGCACGCCTCCTCACGGGATCTTGTTACTCATCTGAGTGGCAGCATGCCATGGCCGAGGAGATTGCTGCCCTCGAGCGTACTGGTACTTGGGATCTTGTTCCTTTTCCATCTCACTCTCGTCCCATCACATGTAAGTGGGTCTATAAGATTAAGACTCGCTCTGATGGCTCTCTTGAGCGCTATAAGGCGCGTCTTGTTGCTCGTGGCTTCCAAAGCAGAGCATGGTCGTGACTCTGACGAGACTTTTGCTCTGTGGCCCACATGACCACCTTTGTCGCACTCTTCTTTCGGTGGCGTCATTGCTCGCCATCGGGTGCATTCTCAACTTGATGTCAAGAATGCCTTTCTTAATGGCGAGTTGCGTGAGGAGGTCTACATGCATCCGCCACCGGGTATTCATTCTCGAGGGCATGGTGCGCCGCCTTCGTCGCTCTCTATGGCCTTAAGCAAGCCCCTCGTGCTCGGTTTGGCGCTTCTCCTCGTGGTCCTGCTGCTTTGGTTTTTCAGCAAGTGATCATGACCTGCGCTTTTGTCCACACTTCGTCTCGTGGTCGGACTCTTCTTCTTCTGTATGTTGATGATATGATCATCACCGGAGATGACTCTGAGTACATTGCCTTTGTCAAGGCTCGTCTTAGTGAGCAGTTCCTTATGTCGGATCTTGGTCCTCTTCGTTACTTCCTTGGGATTGAGGTTACTTCCACTCCAGATGGTTTCTTTATGTCCCAAGAGAAGTATATTCAGGAACTTCTTGATCGCGCCTCCCTCACTGATCAGCGTCCTGTTGAGACTCCTATGGAGCTCAATGTTCACCTCCGACCCTCTGATGGCGAGCCTCTTTCTGATCCGACTCGCTATCGTCATCTTGTTGGGAGTCTTGTCTACCTTGCTGTGACTCGTCCGGATATCACTTATCCGGTTCACATTCGAGTCGGTTTGAGCCGCTCCCACTCAGTCCACTCTGACCACCTTCTTGAGTTCTGCGATACCTTCGTGGGACTATCTCTCGCGTCTCTTCTTTCCACGCTCCGGCTCGTTCTGACCGAGCTTATTCGGATGCTACTTGGGCCAGCGATCCCTCTGATCGCCGGTCTATCTCTGCTTACTGTGTTTTTCTTGGTGGTTCGCTTATTGCCTGGAAGACGAAGAAACAGACTGCGGTGTCTCGTTCGAGTGCAGAGGCTGAGTTGCGAGCTATGGCTCTCTTTGATGCAGAGATTACTTGGCTACGGTGGTTACTTGAGGATTTTGGTGTTTCACATTACACCGCTCTTCTCTCTTGTCGACAAGACAGTGCTATCAAGATTGTGCGTGACCACGTGAAGCATGAGCTCACCAAGCATATTGGTGTTGATGCTTCCTTCATGAGGTCTTGTGTGCATGATCAGGTGATTGCTCTTCAGTATGTGCCTTCAGAGCTTCAGATAGCGGATTTCTTCACAAAGGCCCAGACTCGAGCACAGCACGGCTTCTACCTCTCCAAACTCAGTGTTGTTGATCCACCATGAGTTTGAGGGGGGGTGTTAGAGATATATTTGGACTCTAGAGATATATTTGGACTCTAGATTTGTTTTGGTTTCCTTATCTGTAACCTTTACTCATGTATATATATATCGGCCCATTGGCCTCATGAATACATAAGTTGTAATTCCAACATAAGTGAGCCCGGACGCTCACACAACTTCTTTCCCGGGCCTTGCCTAGTTCCAGCCAACTAGAATTCCTCACAAGTGAGGGCTCATGTTTGTTGGTTTAATTACCAACAAGAATAACAACAGGTGTCTCAACAACGGGTAACAACTAACAACAATGAGCTGCCGATAGACATGACTACATACAATTACAACTCGGCAATGTGACATGGTACCTGATCGCAACAAGAATGCCGTTATTGGCTAGCTTCCCAGGAGTAACCTGAGGCTATTAAGCCCCTCAGCCGATATGCTCCGCGCCACCGGGCCGGTTCACTCTGACCTGAGGAGGGGCCTCAAGGTGGAAACAGTGCGGTTAAGTTGTCAGTGGCTCCCCGCCTTATTGCCTCCTAGACGATTTCCTTGCAGCATAGCTTCACATCGTTGTGCTCTTGGAGACGCTTCCGTGCAAAATCCACAGCGTTTTGGTTTGAGAAGACATCCCAGATTCCGTCACTTCCAGTCATCAAGAACTCATCGTCCTTTGTTAGTGTGATCATCTTGAACTCCGGTTCCGCACTCAAGGGTCCTCCTGGATCACCGACTTCTTTCATGCCCTCAAGATGCCAGTCACCGAGTGCTCCAGTGACACCTAACAAACCATTCAGGTAACCATCATCCACATAGCCGCCTACTGATTCTATTCGCAGTTTTTCACTGAGGCTGCAAGGCCTGTGGTCCGTGGACATTTCAATTACAGTGCCACACCGGGAAAGAACTGCCCTACAATCACCAGCATTAGCAACCACAAGAGACCTGCACTAGACATGATAATTGTTAGTATTGGTCATAAGGTTTGTTGACAAGTGCAGTGGAATTTATAGGTATATATCGAATACTTAACAGCAAGAAATGAGATGACCTCATATTGGAGAAGGTTAACAATTTTATGCTTTTAGAATTATCTCTAGGGACAACTAAAGATATAAAGTTATAAACTTCATATGCTTGTGATGAAGATTTAAAAAATGCAGAATCCTCTAGTATACGCCAGTGAAAACTTTTTCGGTTGGAAAAAAAATTCTGAGGGCACCGGTTACCGTTGCCGAAATTTCGGCCGAAGTTAAAAAAAAATTCAAATTTTCGGATTTTAAATTTAAAAAATCAAATTTGAATAAAATTCAAGCAAATTCGAATTTTTTTTTTGAACAAAATTCATCAAAACCGAAAATTTTGGAGCAACTTTGAATTTTACCGGTTACCGGCGAGATTTCGCCGAAAAGTTTTTCACTGGTATACGCTAGTTATATATAGAACATGCATGGTACTTGGATTTTTTAACCGGTTTAATTTTTTTAACGGGGGTGGCCGGTAAGGCCAAAAATAGAAAAATTTCAGCCGAAATTTTCAAAAAAAATTTGGAATTTTCGGATTTTAAATTTTAAAAATCAAATTTGAACAAAATTCAAGTAAATTTATTTGTTTTTTACAAAATTCATCAAAACCGGTTTTTTGGGGGCTGGTTTGTATTTCTACCGGCCCCACCGGTAAATCCGGTTTGGTCTATTTTTGAATCCCTGGCTTTGAGCAACCCAAAAGTCAAACTGAATAGGCAGGGAAAGAAGAAGACGACGACGACGACCAGAAAGTTGAAACTAGATTGAATTCCATAGTGTCAGCTGTATATGACTCATTTTCATTGTATGTCCAAATAAAATACATCCCTGTTTTCCATTCCATTTGATAATGCTGTACAATGAAGTTTATTGACGAAACAAGTTTATTACAGGTATTGTGACCGACTCAAATCATGCTATAGCTCATGGTATTGTGACTGACTCAAATAAAGATGCTATTTAAAGATGGAGAAACACAGTTCTGTGCGTCAGATAAGTACCTTCCAAAAATCATTGCTGTAAGTGCTGTTGTGCCGGAAGGCAGTGCTCTGTTGTGGGAGCATGTTTCAGCAAACTGACTATCAGTTTGCACAAAGGATCTCCTTATTACCTTTTCAAGCTCCAGAGGAAAATCGGCATCTTCCACAATGACCCTTGGAAAATTATCCCGAAAAAAATGGGCAGCATCTTTTCCACCATGTCCTTCAAAGACCTAATAATTGAAATGGAGCAAAAACTTACATACTATTTTCATGATTCATACAAGGGATTGAGAATATGTTATGTGGGGCATCCAATACTCATGTATTCCTATAAGAGGAGAGGAGCATTATTGAGTTTGCAATGAGAAATCAGAAAACCCAAAGTATCTCTCCCTCCCTCATGGTGTGATCTGCCCTTGCTGCGCTGCAGCTGACATTGCTCCTTCATAGCATCGCAAGTGGCCACGACCACAACCTGAGACTTCGCACGACTATCCTCTTCGTTCTAATCCTCTCTCCAATCTCCTTACTCGTGACAACTTGGTATCAGAGACGCCCGTTGCTATATCATCCGTTTCTGAAGGAGAAGCATCCGATGGCTTCTCAAGTTGGGCCACGGCCACGCCCTGAGACTTGACACGACTATCCTCTTTGTTCTAATCCTCTCATTAGGGCTTCGAGTTGGGCAAGCAACTCGAAGCCCTAATGAAGCAGATGGCGGCCGACTGGCAGCACCTATCCGAGAAGATCGATGCCCTCACAAACACAATGAGTGACCTCGACAATCAGCAGCATGCCCATAACATCGTCATCACCCCGCCTGGACCACGGCACTGGCAACAGGTCGTCACCTTGGATGCCACAAGGCAGCACCCGGGTGGCCTTCTACCCAAGCCGATGGGATCGTCGTCGGCACCGGCTGCCTCGACCTTCTCTCCCTCTTTTCTTTTTTCCTCCAGTCTCCTCTTCCTCTCTTCTTCTTTTCTTTCTTCCTCCCTCCAGAACCTCCTCCCTCCGGTCAAGCCGACCCCACCGAGCCGTTGTCGCCACCCCCGCCGCCGCCTTGCCTCGACGCCACTCCAGCTGTCGCTGCCGCCCCTACCGGGTCCTCTCCTCTGCGATGGCCGCAGCGGTGACCCCTGCCCGTCGTTCTGACTCAATGACGATCTACTGTCGGCCGTGTTGGCTCGAGTCGGCGTCTGCGCTAACGGATCTGACAATCTCAACGCTGGCATATCTTGTTAGACAGGATGGTGTCTCGGCTTCCTACATGCATGATGCTTTCTCTTCCGAGGGATCACGCGTTCACATGATAGTTATACGCGTTCACATGATAGTTGTAATCTATATATATGTAACTCATGTACTCTGATTTTAACAATCAAAGATAGTGTTACTTTACTCGCTTACATAGTATCAGAGTGGTGCCACTCCTGAGTCGTTGCCTCCACAGCTTTCGCCGCGCCGCCCCTACGAGATGATCTCATCTCCATGATCTCTCCCGGAGGATGTACAACCCATAGTTTAAGTCGTGTCACCGATCATCCGATCGGCTACCAATTAGAGTTTTTTCCGATCATCTTCAAATCGGGTTTTCTCTTCTTTTTTTTCCCGATCATATATCGGCAGCGTCGCTATCTATCGACCGGCGACGCCTCGCCTCGGACTTCTTCGCCTCGGCCGACCTCTCTCGCGCTCCTCTCTTCCGATGACGTCGTGGCGTGATGCGGCGCACTCGTCGATATGGCCCTCCCTCTACGGCCTTCCGAGCGCCCCGTCTACCGTCGTTATCACGCCAGATCATCATTGCCGGACCGTCGTCCGCGACATTTCCGTCTTCACCGAATTTAGGTACAGTCTGAATGTCCACCTTGGCGACGTTCCGACTGCGGGAGCGTGTTAGATAGGATGGTACCTCGGCTTCCTATATACATAATGGTTGTACACGTTCATATGATAGTTGTACACGTTCACATGATGACTGTAATATATATATATATATATATTTGATTTCAACTATTAAAGATAGTAACATATCTGGCCACAAAGTGAGCGATGGGCTGCCTCCTGTGCAGCGGCATCCTCGACGGTGAGGTCGCCGGAGGAGCAGGCCGATCGTACTTCCTTCTCCAGCTGCCACCGACCTTTCTCCCCCTCCAGATCTGCCACAATTCGTCGTCGCCTGGGAGTCCTCGCCGCCGGAGCCATGTCCCTGTTGCGCTGTCGTCCTCGCCGCCGGAGCCATGTCCCTGTTGCGCTGTCGTTGCTCGTGCCGCCGACGCTGGCGTTCAAGCTAAGAGCCTCCTCTTTCCCTCTACTCCCCGACCCTCTCAGGTCTATTTTTGGGAAGGACCCCTCGTCGCCCAACGCCGCTGGCGATGAAGGCGGGGCCTTTCTCCGGATCCGTCACTGTCTTTCATCACCGTCGTCATCGTCGGCTCCGTCGTCCTTGTTGGTCCAGGCCAGATCCGTTCTGGTTTTGTCCAGACCTGGGCGTCCGTGGCCCGGAGCGATAGTGGCTCGCACCGGCGCTGGAGGCGTCTGTGCCTCCCTCGGTCGTCGCCCCTCATCGCAGGATGCTCACACTAGGCGTCTCGGGTGGGCTGCTCCTCAGCCTTAGGTTTCATCCTCGACCCCAAATCCAGCCAACGACCGCGCATGAGGAGATAGGCATTGTGATCCCTCGACATCGGCATCCTCAAGTATATCCAGGAGCCTCCATCATCGCAGGCTTCCAGAGTATGGATCCCGTCATCCTCATCCCCTGCAGACCTGCAGTAGTACATTTCGCCATCGCTCGGGAGTCCTTCTCACCTCTGGATCCAGAGCCCCTCATCTTTCCTCTCTAGATTCATTGTCATTATCTGTCGATTGTGCTTCAGCTGGCGGTTATCAGCTCTCTGCCACCTCCCCCAGTGTTGTTTGTTTGTCGGACAGTGTACTTGCAAAGAGGGCCCTAGCATGTTGCATTAGGGAGGGTGGCGCTCGTGTAGGCCTGTCTTGAGGAGTAGCTGGCCGGTCGTTCGTTGAAGAGGCCCGAAGATTTGGGCAATCGCCATTTCAATCGCCGTCCTAAGGCACAGGACAACCGTCATGGAGTCTCGTTTATTGCAGCTGGTCCTGGTTCGAGAGCAAGGAGGCCACTGTCGGTGAGCCACGTGGGAGGGGGAGAGGAGTCAGAGATGTCATCTTCTTCTGCGTGTCGTCCACTCGAGCGGAGGGGCAGCTTCCTCACCCACTTCATCTGAAGTTACTTGCTGGTTGTCCTATCAGTGTGTGGTGCTTGCTGTACGTGGTCCTTCAGCCGTGGTGACGTGGTTCACCCTACCTTTGCTTCTATTTTTCTCTCTCAAGTTTTGTGCAATGGTGATCCTCTATACTGTGCCTGATAACCAGTTCAAAGCTTCAGCGTGTTAGGTGGTGGTGTTGGCCTTCCCTTGGCTGTGGTGTTGTTTTTAGTGCGTGAGAGATGGTGGGTGCTATGGCGTTTGCTAGATGATTTTTGCCTCTAGCCTTGGTGTTAGACCGCCGCCGGGCGCTCCAGATGAGGTTTTCTCATCAACGGTGTTTCCCAGTTAGGGCTGGTGTTCTATATCCTTCTTTTTTAACTTATGCTTTATCAATATAAATGACTGTTCTCCTGCCTTTTCGTTAAAATTGAACTCCACAAATGCTACAGTAGATTCATTATACTTAGCGCTCTGCTATTTGCAGTTGTGCACAACATTATGTGCATGAACTATGTGCAAAATTTTATTGGCCCGGTGCAGATGCAGATCAAGGTTAGTAGGTATATGGATCCAGTATAGGATTGTGTGGATAGTTTTTGAGGATGGAGGTCATGTGTTTGTAAACATTTTATACAAGTTTGCTAGCTAGTACATGAAGTACTCCCGCTATACTTAAATAATATACCAATTGAACAAAATTTTATACTTCACAAAGAAGTAGGTTCGTTTGGCAATTGGAAAAATCCATGTAGCCTGTTTATCTTCTGGTATTGCACTGCGTCTATGGTCATATGATAATTAAAGTAGAGCAGTAAACCCCATCAATGTTCTATTACTAGATATGATGTAGCATGTAATTCAGATCAAATCTGCCTTGAATTTCTCCTTCCTATATGGGACATTGTGGTCTCTCTAAAACTGTCAGTGATACACTAACTGTAATTTGAATAGATCTCATTTCTCGGGCAAATCAGGAAAAACTAAAAAAGAGTCAGCGAGTACTTACCCCGTAAAAGGAAATAGCTTCATTATCCGCTGATGGATGACCAAAGTTTTTAGCTAGGTCAGCTATGCACACATGGGTATCTTCCATGTATTGGCGACTTCCAATATCTGACCAATCCCCTGATCGAATAATTGGAACGAAATTGCCAAACTTGTTCTGCTTGAAATCAGCAGCTGTTGTGTTCTCACAAAACACACTCCATCTGTGTGTTCAAAGAAAATGATTAGTGCATGGTATAATGATAAGGAACGCAATAACCTTACATTCATGCCATAAATTAATAGGAAATTAAACGACTCCGGTGAAAAAGAAGGTAGCAATGCTTTACTTTTAATAACTTTTTTAAGGAAAAAAAAGTACAATAATCCAAACCATGTGAGCTGAGCAAGCAGCTTGACCATAACTAGCATTAGCCAATTTGGGCAGAAAGTCCTATTATTAATAGCGAAATACAATACTTAATTCATTATAAATTTCAGATAGGAAATAGAAATAAGTTATAGTAAACCATCTAGTTTTAACTTATGAATGTTCAACTTAGTACTTAGTAGGATCGATAAATGTTACAAGCAACCAACTGACTGTTTTTACTGCGTACCAACGACCAAAAATAGCAAAATGTAACACAAAATAAACAGACTATATATAACCACTAGGGACATCATGGCGAGAAAAGAACAAGATTTAGCTGTTACTGTCTACTGATTGAATAGGTAGAACGTATAGATAAATCACCGAAATTACATGCTTCAGCATTATTCCATGGCACAAGTTAACGCTCTCGCAAAAACCATTGCCGAGCTAAAAGGACAAGACACCCGTGAGGGCAACACTTCTAATCCAACTATTTCTGTTATGGATTAAGATAGAGGCACTGTAGTGCCACATGAACAGTGGTTCCCGCGGTTATAAGGAAGGATTTATTATTTAGAAATCTATCTATTAGGTGTTTGGTATTATCTATTAGTTAGTCAAGTTATAAATTGAATTGTTATAGATAAGTTAGATTATTTATTATGGATTAAGTCGGGTTGTCTTTATAAAAGGGATAGCATGTATCCATTATCAACCAAGTAAAAAATAAACAAAGTTAGTCTTAACTGGTTGGCTAAAGATCATAACCTCCTTGTTCGTCGGGAAGAGTCCCGATCGAGCTTGAAGGGCGATACCTCACCTTCCTGGCAAATCAAGCTTCAGAGCCTCGCTACCTCGACAGGGAAGAGTTCTGCTGACGGTTAGATGAGGGCGAGTACCTTACCATCGGTCCTCAGACCCGTACCCAACTAACGATCACAACATTTGATATCAGAGCCACTCACCATAGCTTCTAGTGCCACACCATCTCTCTTGGAGAAGTTGAAGGCTAACAACAAAGAGCGGAAGGTCTTACTTGAAAACATGATCATTGTCCATTGGAGCTTCGTTGATCCTCGTCAAGCGTCTTTGCGACGTCGTCAACATATCTTCTCATCAATATAGGGCCACCAAGGACTTGAACTGTAGCCGCCACCACAGCCCGGGGACGAGCTGGCACGCCGCGAGGGGTGTAATGTTATGGACTAAGACACGAGGCAATGTAGCTGGCTTGTGAATAGTACTATGGATACTGTAGCGGCACGTGGACAGTATTACACGTGGTTATTAGGAAGGATTTATTGGTTATTAGGAAGGATTTATTATTTAGGAATCTATCTATTGGGTGTTTGGTATTATCTATTAGTTAGACAAGTTATATTAGATTCGATAGTTAGATATAAGTTTTTTTTATAGATTATTTCTTAAGGGTCTAGTCAGGTCGTCCCTATAAAAGAGATATCATGTATCCATTATCAATCAAGCAAGAAATAAATAAAGTTAATGTAACATCCCAAATTTGGGTTTGTGTTTCAAATGTAAGAAAATCAGAAGAAATTAAAACTTTTCTTACATCTTGAAGACTTGGTCATTTTTGGTAATTCTTTTTTTAAAAAAAAGAACTATGGAAAATCCAATTTAAATTCTCTTTTGACTCTAATCAAAAACCCCCCCTTGGCAAAGGTCTTTTGCCAAACCCTTGTAAATCTTTTCCCTGAGTTCTTGGGATGCTTGACAACACCTCTGAATTATCTCATGATTTTTAGAAATTATTTGATAATTTTTGGAGGCAAGTCAAACTGGTCAAACCCTATTTTCCTCTCTTCTGAAATTTCTGGAGAATAATTCCTTGCATGAAAATCTCTAAAAATTTTATGAGAGGTTCCTCCTGCAGTCAGCAAGCTTCAGTTAAAATTTCATAAATTTTGGAGTTTGTTTGCTACCTCAAATAATTCCTCAAAAATCAGATGTTTAAAATTCAAATTCTAAACTGGTTTGTACTGTTCCTCGGGTTCGAACGGACTCGGGTTCGAGCCAATGGATTGGTCGAACCAACTAAACGCACCGGCGCGGTCGATCGGGCGCGGCGTCGCGGCCGTTGGATCGGCATCAAGCGGTCTGGATCAACCGAGCGGCGGATCCTCGCGTTCTAACTCGGTAGTTCGATTTCAATCCGACGGTCGTAGCGTCGTCTCCTTCCTCCGTCCGGCTCGTAGCGTCGACAATGGCTAAGGCGTATGAGAGAAAAGTCGCGCGCGCCGCCCCTTCCCGATCGCTTTTCAGCGGCTCTCTGTGCGCATTTAATGCTCATCGTGCTCCTCCTCAGCGTCCCTCTCCAACCGCTCCGTCGCTCTCTCGCCCAAGCGGGCGGGTTGACCGGCGAGCTCTTGCCGTTGCCCTCTGCCATCCCGGCTATTTAAGCTCCTTGGCTTCTCCCTTAGCTTCCTTTAGCAACACCGCACTCTAGCTAGCACTCACAAGCCAGCTGAGCCACAGATTCTCGGGAAGCTCTCGCGCCATTGACGGTTTTGGAGCTACGGTGAAGTCGGTGCAATGGGGTTTTCTTCCACAAGTCTTTGCTCCTCTGCTCTCCCTCTACTCATCGAAGCTTAACCCTCATCAATTTGGCTTTTGTGAAAGAAGGCGACTCAATTTCGGACTTTCCCACCCGGCCGAAATCGCCATTCTTCTTCGCCGAGCTGCCTCGACTCTTCTCGGTGCATCCTTTGCGCCCGTGTAACCCTCTTTAGCCCCTAGTGGCTGGCACGACTCCGTGGACGCGGTGAGCCATTTCTTTGTTTCGTTTCGTCACTTTGCGGTCACCTCGGTTCTCTCAAACTGCGGCGTTCGACCACCTCATTAACGCTTGTTGGTACCATTGGGTACGCAAGTGTATTAGGGACTCGTTTTAGGTGTTTGCTCGCACCGCGCTGGCGAGAGCCGCGGCGCGCCGTTCTCCTCCGACATTTTTGCGGACGAAAGCAGACGGCGTTTTGAATCGAGTCGATGCGGACCGTCGATCCTTAGATCTACGCCCACGTTCGCGCGGAGATTTGAATTCATCGCTGCGTCTTGATGTCTGTGATCCATCGGATCCAAGATCAACGGTCCCGATTAGAGTTAACGCGGATCGTTGGATCTCCGTCACGCGGCTCGCGGCGTGGGATCGTTCAAGCGGCGGCATTGGGATCCATGGGACCGTTGGATCCGATCCAACGGTTAACGACTGTGGTTGCGGCGTAGCAAGCGTGCGTCGTAGCCGAGCTTGGGCCGTTGGATCCAAGATCAACGTCGAGTTCGCCACGTCGATTCTCATTTACGAAATTCGAAAGGATTTATTTATCAAGCGAAAAATGTGATAACTTGGAAAATGCATAACTAATTCAGTTCAAATCCTTTTGGGTGATTCAAATTTTGTTGGTTATGTTTTTAACTCATCTTTAAGTTAAAATGTTTCCAACCTCAGTATAGCTCAGAAAATTTTGCTAATGAATAGTAGCATTTTGATTTATAAAAGTGAGCAAAATTGTTTTGGTCATATCTTTGGCATTAAGGATCCAAATCAATTGGTTCTTGTTGCTAAATTCTTTATAAATCATTATCTTGCTACTGTAAAATTTTGGAATTTTTGGAGAATGTTTACTGTTGGGTCTTTGTATTTTATTCGTTCTTATCGGTTGCTTTTGCTTTCTCGTTAGGATCCAAGAGCACATTCATAATATTGTTGATCCTCAAGAACACCTTGACCCACAAACAAGCGGGCAAGATATTTGATCATAAATGTCCCATTACTTTCAAAGTCTAATATCTTGTTTACAAATTATATGTATGCATTGCTTTTGTGTCCAATTATTTTTGCCTGTTTAGAGGTAGCTATTCCTAATGCATTGTTGCCATTAAAATGTTATCCTGCCACAACCATAAGTTATTATCATCATTTGGTGAATTAGAGCCCGTGATTTAATTATGCTCTTTTCTTGTCTTTGCGATGTCATGCTTAGAAATGCTTAGCTCTGGGGTAGAATTGGCGGTTATCGACTTAGTCGATGACCTTGATCACACAAATCATTTTGTTTATTTTGGTTCAGCACCTTATGCTTTTGTTTGTAAAAACGAAAATGAGACAAAATGATTTGACTTAAACACAATGGCATGTTGGTGTGATTATTGGGTGTGACAAGGAAGGTGCCTGTGTCCCTAAGGACCGAAAATGTTGCTTGCGCCATTGATCCAAGTACTTTTACGTACTAACCACATGAGGGTTATATGGGACCCCTCTTGACGTAGTACTTTGGCGTGTGTTATCTCCGAGTCGCAGGAGGGGTTGTGTGTGTTGTGTGAAACATGATATGTGTTCTCTGTGTTCTTGTGTTGGGTGTGCGGTGGTGGAGATTAGGGTAGGCTCTCCACCTCGAGGAGCATTGTAGTTGTCCAAGGCTTTACTGCGACGGGTAGTTGACCGAGGCTTTACAAATGACTCAGACACAACGTATGGGTTTCTATCCATACAGGCGGCTCGTAGTTAATACACAATATTGGAAATGTCTCGTAGGACTTAGGTGTCTTAAGCATACCAAAGGAAGTGTGCTTAATCATGTGGCAAAAGGCGGTCGACATGTGGGTAAGTTGGTACACCTGCAGGATAAAACTATTGAATAGCCTCGCCCTAGGTTATGGACACGCTTGGGGATTTCCATAAGATCTAGACTTCAACAACTGCTTTTGTTTTAAAAATTAAAACTTGACATGGTTGGCATGAATGGGTAATTCATGCTATTGTTGTGGTGGCTATTGGGTTAGTCACTTCCGGGACTGTTTCTTGTTGTTGCTACTTGATCACTCTGTTTTTATCAAATAAAATCAGATTTGTTAAATTGCTTTCAATCTATTACATTATTGCAAATAAAATTTGCTTTATGCTTAAAAATTTGAGTCCTAACTTGCTCCACTTAAATAAGCTTGCATGTAGTTATTGCATAGATCGATATCATTCTTATATATCTTGCGAGTACATTCAAAGTACTCACCCGCTTTTCTTTGAAATTTTGCTTTTGTTCTGGAGAGGAAGAGGTGAGCCCCAAGGGCCTCACTTTTGTGAGTTGTCTTTGTGGATTCGACGACTACTTTGGCGGTCGGTCGGTTGCCTTGTGGGATAAAGGCACACCGATTGGCTCTTTTGTTTTATAGCCATCTTATGGCACTTTTGCTTCATTGTTAAATTTCTTTATGTAATTGGCATTTGGCGGTCGGCCCCTCTTTGTAATGACTATCCTTTATTTATGTTATCTTAGGATTGTTGTTTATGTTTTGGTTCTATGTGGATGAATGGAATTGATGCATGAACTTTGTAAAGAGGTGTGTATCTTTGCACTGGGAAGTATACATGTCTCGAGTCTCGGATTATCGATTTGTGATGCTAGGACCAAGTGGATGGTTAAGCATTACAAGCCGGATAAACAGGGTCTCAAGGTTGGTATCGAGCCATCTTGACCGTAGTAACCCAAGTTGGTCGTCTTTAGGATATTTTGAAAAACTTAATTTCAAAGTATCAAATGATTTTTGAAAGCTTAAGTAAGTTCTCAGATTTTATTCCTTACCTATCTTAGCTTTCTTCATCTCATCTCACCCTGATTTGAGTTTTAAAAGTTGTTTTCCTCTCATCTCCTTTTCAAAGATAGTGTTATCGATTAAATGGGTTTTGGGAACCACTGAGTTTGGCAAATTGAAGTGCTTAGGGTTTTGAAGTTTCTGGACTGAAGGTTTCGGCTAGAGGCTTGGATGCGAATCTGAAGACGCTTCAATTTCAGACGACAAAGCTCAATGGTTTCGGTAGGACCACTGAGCTTGGCGAGTTGAAGTGTGCCAGATTTTGAAGTTTCTAGGATGGAAGACTTCGGCTGGAGCTTGGATGCAAAATCACTAAAGCAACTCCAATTCCCGGACAGCAAGCTCGATGGTTTCTAATGGGTTAGAAAATGAGAGTTTAATCAACTAAAACTTGTGGGGTTAAAAAGGGGTAAGATGTGATACTAGTTGGCTATGTATCTAACACTATTTTCGCTGATTTAGCCTTGATCTTAAGTGGTATTAGATCTTACCTTGACCTTCTGATTTTTATCTTCTCAATCAATTACTCGTTCATTCAATACGGGTTAGTTGCATTGGGGAGTTGAGCCTTGGTTTTATGATTCCTTGCTGTTTTTTGAGTCTTTTTATAAACCTGTTTAAGTTCATACACATACTGTTTTTGGCTTTCGGTTAGGGTGATATTCCATTCCCCTAGTCGCTAGCTTTTCGCTTTCTTTCGGTTTTCAATCTTTGAGTCTAGTTTTAACAAAAGTTTCTTGTAACAGATGGCGGACCTTTTCGTAGCGGCCAAGGCGATCCACCGTCGGGACGAGGATCTTCCTCCTCCTCCGACCATGGCCGAGGTCCTTCTTCGATCGGCGCAACGTGCAGAGAGGGCGGGAGGTTCTTACGGGCGTCATCACGCGCAACACTTCCGCCCTTTCCGGTGCTTGTGATCCGGGCAAGGGGTGGACACCACCGCGTGGGGACTTGCGGAGTTTCTTCGCACCCACCCCTCGTTCTCAGTGCGAGGACCGCTTGACGCAGACGATCGGCCGTCGGTGGAGCGGAAGCTTCAGATAGCGCAGCGATGCGAGCACGAGAAGGCGCTGCTTGCATCGCACCGGTGGAGGGTGCGACCTTGTCTTGGTGGGAGAGTTTTCGCCATGCACTGGACGGCCACACCGTCACGTGGGAGGAGTTCCGACGCGCTTACGCCGAGTCATATTCCTTCCGCTTGATGAAGTCAAGAAGAAGGAATTCTTGTCGCTCGAGCAAGGCGTCATTCGATCACGGAGTATCTTTACGAGTTCAACCATTTGGCTCGTTATGCTCGGAGGAGGTGGCCACCGATGAGGCCAAGCAAGAGAAGTTCAAGGATGGTTTGTGCGAGGAGCTGCGGGACAAGCTATCCATCGTTGACTTTCGGATTTCCGTGCCTTGGTGGACAAGGCCATCGTTCTTGAAAGCACGCGGGGAGAGCACTTGTGGATTCCGCAAGCGCAAGTGGGAGGCCCACAAGTCGTGTGAGCCATCTCTTTCCGTTCTCGTGTTGGGCGTCTCGGGGTCCCGTCCTCCGCCCAAGCACTTCGAGGCCGCCAAGGCTGTTCTTCACCCTTCGCAGCCGTGCCCCAATCACGTGCACTGCGAGTCACCAGAGGCCTCCGCACACCGCGGATGTCACTCGCTATTCTGCAACAACAAGGGGCATTATGCGAACCAATGCCCCAAGAAGGCGAGGCGACCCCTCGTCCTAATGGAGGACGCGGTCGGAGGTGGTTCTTCTCGGGACTGAAGATAGTCCCTACTACCCAAGGCGTGGGTAGTGGTCGCGTCAACCTCATCTCGGCGGAGGAGGCACGGGGAGGCACCGACGTCGTGGCCGGGTACACTTTCCGTTAACTATCATTACGCTCTTGTTTTGTTTGATTCAGAGCATCTCATTCTTTTGTTTCGAGTCTTTTCTCTGCATTAGTGAGCTACTCTTTACTCCATTGTTGGTCCCGTTGCTCATTCGCTCTCCTGGTTCGGAGTTGAGGGCTGAATCTGAGTGTAGGGATGTCCCAATTGAGATCGAGGGAGTAAGATTCCTTGCGAATCTTATCCTCCTCCATTCTGCAAGTCTAGATGTAATTCTTGGTATGGATTGGTTGTCTCAGCATAAGGGACAAATCGATTGCGCCAAGAAGTGTATCTCTATCTAGCCTTTCGTGGCGGGTTAAGCTTTTCGCAAAGTCGCTAGGTCGCATCTTTTCGCGCTTGAAGCGAAGCTCGTTCTAGATATTAGTGAAGTCCCCACGATTCGTGACTTCATTGATGTCTTTCCGATGATCTTCCGGATGCCACGGTTCGAGACCTCGAGTTTGTCATTGAGTTGGTTCCCGGTACTGCCCCGATTTCAAAGAGGCACTATCGGATGCCACCGAACGAGTTGGTGGAATTGAAGAAGCAACTGAATGAGCTGCAAGAGAAAGGATTCATTCGCCCTAGCTCATCTCCGTGGGGTTGTCCAGCCATCTTCGTAAAGAAGAAGGACAATACGTTGCGCATGTGCGTTGATTACCGTCCGCTTAATGAAGTAGCAGAAAGAACAAGTATCCATTGCCCCGCATCGATGATCTCTTTGATCAATTAACTGGAGCTCGAGTATTCTCCAAGATTGATTTGAGAATGGGATATCATCAAGTTCGGATACGACCTGAGGATATTCCAAAGACGGCTTTCTCTACTCGCTACGGCTTGTATGAGTATACCGTCATATCTTTTGGCTTAACCAATGCTCCCGCCTTGTTCATGAACCTCATGAATTCGGTATTCATGGAGTATTTGGATAAGTTTGTCGTGGTCTTCATCGATGATATTCTTATCTATTCTAAGAACGATGAGGAACATGATGAGCATCTGAGGCTCGTGTTAGGCAAGCTTCGTGAGCACCAGCTGTATGCCAAGTTCGACAAGTCGCGATTCAGTTGAAGGAAGTGGCCTTCTTGGGTCATGTTCTTTCGGCAGAGGCGAGCCGTTGACCCTAGCAAGGTCGTGATGTTCTTTCATGGGTTCACCTACTTGATGAACCGATGTGCGGAGTTTTCTTGGTTTAGCGGGATATTATCGCGCTTTATCGAGAACTTCTCCAAGATCGCGGCCGCGACGGAGTTGCTCAAGAAGGACAATAAGTTCTTGTGGTCCGATACTTGTGAGGAAAGCTTCCAAGTACTTAAGAAGCGTTTGACCACCGCTCCGTCCTCGTTCTTCCCGATATTCATCGAAGCTTCGATATCTTTGCGATGCTTTCGTCGAGGACTCGGTTGTGTCCTTATGCAAGAAGGCAAGGTAGTGGCCTATGCATCAAGGCAATTGAGACCTCATGAACTCAACTACCCTACCCATGACTTGGAACCGTTGCGGTGATTCATGCACTTAAGATTTGGCGACATTACCTAATCGGTAATCGTTGCGAAGTGTATTCGGATCACAAAAGCCTAAAGTATTTGTTCACCCAACCGGATCTGAACCTCAGGCAAAAGAGATGGTTGGCGTTGGTCAAAGATTATGACATGGGTATTCACTACCATCGGGCAAGGCTAATGTCGTTGCCGATGCGCTCGATCGCAGAGCGCATTGCAATGCCTTGTTGCTCCAGGGATGTCAACCCACCCTTCTGGAGGAATTTCAGCGTCTCAACTTAGGTTTGGTTGAGCGTGGTTCCCTCGCTGCCTTGGTTGTGCAACCAACCTTGGTAGATCGGATTAAGGTCGCTCAGCAATCGGATCTTTGGAATAAGCCGCATCAAGGAAAATGTCAAGAACGAACGACCAAGTGCTTCTCGAGGATGAGCATGGGGTTGTAAGGTTCGGCAATACTTGTGGTTCCAAAGGACATGGAAGCTGCGGATTTGATTCTCCGCGAGGCCCATGATTCGCCTTTGTCCATCCATCCCGGGGCCACAAAGATGTATCAAGATCTCCGCTGAGATTTTGGTGGACCCGAATGAAGAGGGAGATTGCGGTTCGTTCTTCGAGCGCGGCGTGTGTCGTCGTGTCAAGGCCGAGCATCGGCGTCCAGCGAGTTTGCTTCACCTTTGCCTATTCCAGAGTGGAAGTGGGATTCGATCGGGATGGACTTTATCAGATGCGCCCACGTCACAAAGGGGAATGATGCTATCTGGTAATTATTGATCGATTAACCAAAGTGGCACATTTTCTTCCGATCAAGACCAAGCTTCGTCCGATCGTCTAGCCGAGCTCTACGTCTCGTGATTGTGAGCTTGCATGGTGTACCAAAGACGATCATTTTCGACCGTGGTTCACTATTTACCTCCGGTTTGGCATGGTCTACAAGAAGCTATGGGCACTCGTCTTTCTTTCGATTCGACATATCATCCTCAAAGCGATGGCGGTGAAAGAGTCAACCAAGTGTTGGAGGACATGCTCGTGCTTGTGTCCTCTCCTATGGAAAGAAGCGGGAGAAGTGCTTGCCATTTGCCGGAGTTTTCCTACAACAACGACTTTCGGGCCGGTCTCGGCATATCACCTTCGAGGCCTTATACGGGAGAAAGTGCAGAACCCGTTGAATTGGTGCGAGGCCGCGAAAGACCATTCTTTGGCGGACTCGATCAATGAGGCCGAGAGTCAAGTCCAACTTATTCGTGGTCGTTTGCGCACAGCTCAATCCAGGCAGAAGAGCTATGCGGATCGCCGTCGTCGTGAGTTGAGCTTTGAACCTGATGACTTTGTGTATCTCAAAGTCTTTCCTTTGAAGGGTCATCGATTGGCGTCAAGGGCAAGTTAGCTCCTCGATATGTCGGTCCCCACCGTGTTATCGAGAAGAAAGGAGCTGTCGCCTATAGGTTGGAATTGCCGGTTGCACTTGAAGGGTACATGATGTTTTTCATGTGTCCCAACTAAAGAAGTGTCTCCGTGTTCCAAGCGAGGAAGCTCGTTGGAAACTCTTGATGTTCGGGAAGATTTGACCTACAAGGAGCACCCTGCTCGCATCCTTGAAGAGGTGAACGAAGGACAAGGAATCGTGCCATCAAGTTCCTTAAAGTTCGATGGTCGAATCATTCCGAGGATGAGGCTACTTGGGAAAGGGAAGATCGTCTCCGCAAGGACTATCCATCTTTCTTTCTGAGTGAGCCAAATCTCGGGACGAGATTTTTGTAAGGGGAGGTTTTGTAACATCCCAAATTTGGGTTTGTGTTTCAAATGTAAGAAAATCAGAAGAAATTAAAACTTTTCTTACATCTTGAAGACTTGGTCATTTTGGTAATTCTTTTTTAAAAAAGAACTATGGAAAATCAATTTAAATTCTCTTTTGACTCTAATCAAAAACCCCCCCTTGGCAAAGGTCTTTTGCCAAACCCTTGGAAATCTTTTCCTGAGTTCTTGGGATGCTTGACAACACCTCTGAATTATCTCATGATTTTTAGAAATTATTTGATAATTTTTGGAGGCAAGTCAAACTGGTCAAACCCTATTTTCCTCTCTTCTGAAATTTCTGGAGAATAATTCCTTGCATAAAAATCTCTAAAAATTTTATGAGAGGTTCCTCCTGCAGTCAGCAAGCTTCAGTTAAAATTTTATAAATTTTGGAGTTTGTTTGCTACCTCAAATAATTCCTCAAAAATCAGATGTTTAAAATTCAAATTCTAAACTGGTTTGTCTTGTTCTCGGGTTCGAACCAGACTCGGGTTCGAGCCAATGGATTCGGTCGAACCAACTAAACGCACCGGCGCGGTCGATCGGGCGCGGGCGTCGCGAGCCGTTGGATCAGCATCAAACGGTCCTGGATCAACCGAGCGACGGATCCTCGCGTTCTAACTCAGCCGTTCGATTTCAATCCGACGGTCAAGGCGTGTCTCCTTCCTCCGTCCGGCGCGGCGTCGGCAATGGCCAAGCGGCGCGAGAGAAAAGTCACGGCGTGCCGTCCCTTCCCCGGTCGCTTTTCAACGGCTCTCTCTATGCGCATTTAATGCTCGTCGTGCTCCTCCCTCAGGCGTCCCCTCTCCAACCGCTCCCGTCGCTCTCTCGCGCCCAAACGGCCGGGTTGACCCGAGCGAGCTCTTGCCGGTGCCCTCTGCCATCCCGGCTATTTAAGCTCCTTGGCTTCTCCCTTAGCTTCCTTTAGCAACACCGCAGACTCTAGCTAGCACTCACAAGCCACTGGAGCCACAGATTCTCGGGAAGCTCTCTACCGCCATTGACGGTTTTGGAGCTACGGTGAAGCTCGGTGCAATGGGGTTTTCTTCCACAAGTCTTTGCTCCCTCTGCTCTCCCTCTACTCATCGAAGCTTAACCCTCATCAATTTGGCTTTTGATGAAAGGAGCACTCAATTTCGGACTTCCCTTTTCGGCCGAAATCGCCATTCTTCTTCGCCCGAGCCGCCTCGACTCTTCTCGGTGCATCCTTTGCGCCTGGTAACCCTCTTTAGCCCCTAGTGGCTGGCACGACCTCCGTGGACCGCGGTGAGCCATTTGTTTCGTTTCGTCACTTTGCGGTCACCTCGGTTCTCTCCGGCTGCCGGCGTTCTGACCACCTCCTCACTAACGCCCGGTACCATTGGGTGCGCAAGTGTATTAGGGACTCGTTTTAGGTGTTTGCTCGCACCGCCGGCCGAGCCGCCGTGCGTGCGCCGCTCTCCTCCGACATTTTTGCCGGACGAAAACAGACGACGTTTTGAATCGAGTCGACGCGGACCGTCGATCCTTAGATCTACGGCCCACGTTCGCGGAGATTTGAATTCATCGCGTCTTGGTCGTGATCCATCGGATCCAAGATCAACGGTCCCGATTAGAGTTAACGCGGATCGTTGGATCTCCGATCACGGCTTCGCGTGCGTGGGATCGTTCAAACGGCGTCGTATTGGGATCTCATGGACCGTTGGATCTGATCCAGCGGTTAACGATCAGGGTTCGCGTAGCACACACAGCAAGGTCAGCGCGAGCTTGGGTCGTTGGATCCAAGATCAACGCCCTGTGTTCGCCACGTCGATTCTCATTTACAAATTCCGAAAGGATTTATTTATCAATGAAAAATGTGATAACTTGGAAAATGCATAACTAATTCGGTTCAAATCCTTTTCGGGTGATTCAAATTTTGTTGGTTATGTTTTTAACTCATCTTTAAGTTAAAAATGTTTCCAACCTCAGTATAGCTCCAGAAAATTTTGCTAATGAATAGTAGCATTTTTGATTTATAAAAGCTGAGCAAAATTGTTTTGGTCATATCTTTGGCATTAAGGATCCAAATCAATTGGTTCTTGTTGCTAAATTCTTTATAAATCATTATCTTGCTACTGTAAAATTTTTGGAATTTTTGGAGAATGTTTACTGTTGGGTCTTTGTATTTTATTCGTTCTTATCGGTTGCTTTTTGCTTTCTCGTTAGGATCCGAAGAGCACATTCATAATATTGTTGATCCTCAGCAACACCTTGACCCATGAGCAAGCGTGCAAGATATTTGATCATAAATGTCCCATTACTTTCAAAGTCTAATATCTTGTTTACAAATTATATGTATGCATTGCTTTTGTGTCCAATTATTTTTGCCCTGTTTAGAGGTAGCTATTCCTAATGCATTGTTGCCATTAAAATGTTATCCCCTGCCACAACCATAAGTTATTATCATATTTGGTGAATTAGAGCCGGTGATTTAATTATGCTCTTTACTTGTCTTTGCGATGTTATGCTTAGAAATGCTTAGCTACAGGTAGAATTGGGCGTTATCGACTTAGTCGATGACCTTGATCACACAAATCATTTTGTTTATTTTGGTTCAAGACCTTATGCTTTTGTTTGTAAAACCAAAATGAGACAAAATGATTTGACTTGGGCACAATGGCATGTTGGTGTGATTATTGGGTGTGACAAGGAAAGGTGCCTGAGTCCCTAAGGACCGAAAATGTTGCTTGCGCCATTGATCCAAGTACTTTTACGTACTAACCACATGAGGGTTATATGGGACCCCTCTTGACGTAGTACTTTGGCGTGTGTTATCTCCGAGTCGCGGGAGGGGTTGTGTGTGTTGTGTGAAACATGATATGTGTTCTCTGTGTTCTTGTGTTGGGTGTGCGGTGGTGGAGATTCCGGGTAGGCTCTCCACCTCGAGGAGCATTGTAGTTGTCCAAGGCTTTACCTGCGACGGGTAGTTGACCGAGGCTTTACAATGACTCCGACACAACGTATGGGTTTCTATCCATACGGGCGGCTCGTAGTTAATACACAATATTGGAAATGTCTCGTAGGACTTAGTGTCTTAGGCATACCAAAGGAAGTGTGCTTAATCATGTGGCAAAAAGGCGGTCTGACATGTGGGTAAGTTGGTACACCCTGCAGGGATAAAACTATTCGAATAGCCTCGTCCTAGGTTATGGACACGCTTGGGGATTTCCCGCAAGATCTAGACTTCAACAACTGTTTTTGTTTTAAAAATTAAAACTTGACATGGTTGGCATGAATGGGTAATTCATGCTATTGTTGTGGTGGCTATTGGGTTAGTCACTTCCAGGACTGTTTTACTGTTGTTGCTACTTGATCACTACTGTTTTTATCAAATAAAATCAGATTTGTTAAATTGCTTTCAATCTATTACATTATTGCAAATAAAATTTGCTTTATGCTTAAAAATTTGAGTCCTAACCTGCTCCACTTAAATAAGCTTGCATGTAGTTATTGCATAGATCTGATATCATTCTTATATATCTTGCGAGTACATTCAAAGTACTCACCCAGTTTTTGCTGGGCTGCTTTTGTTTGCAGAGGAAGAGGGTGAGCCCCAAGGGCCTCACTTTTGTGAGTTGTGCTGTGGATTCGACGACTAGCCTGGCGGTCCGGTCGGTTGCCTTGTGGGATAAAGGCACACTGATTGGCTCTTTTGTTTTATAGCCATCTTATGGCACTTTTGCTTCCGCTGTTAAATTTCTTTATGTAATTGGCATTTGGCCGGTCGGCCCCTCTTTTGTAATGACTATCCTTTATTTATGTTATCTTCCGGATTGTTGTTTATGTTTCGGTTCTATGTGGATGAATGGAATTGATGCATGAACTTTGTAAAGAGGTGTGTATACTGCACTTTGGGAAGTATACATGTCTCGAGTCTCGGATTATCTGATTTGTGATGCTAGGACCAAGTGGATGGTTAAGCATTACAAGCCGGATAAACCGGGGTCTCACAGTTAATCCCTAACCGGTTGGCTAAAGATCAGAGTCTCATTTGTCGAGAAGAGTCCCACCGAACTTGGAGACGATCACTTACCTCCCTGGCAAATCAAAACTCAGAGCCTCGCTACTCGACACTCTACACGACGAGGAAGAGTTCTATCGACGGTTAGATGAGGACAAACGTCCTATCCTTGATCCTAACACCGGTGCCCAACCAGCGACTACAACAATTTCACTAACTATTGATAATTAAAACCTAGCAGTGTCTATCGCTAATATAATGCCAAGCGCTTCAAAGTTAGTAACAACACGGATCGCTCCAGGGGAAAATATGTCCTCACTGAGAACAGCATTAAAACCACGTTTTTTCCTTCACTGAGAACAGCATTAAAACCACGATTTTTCCACTTCAACTTTAGAGGGAAATCAAGTACAATGTGTACTTTGCAAGTACTAATTCTTTTTCCTGCTTCAAACAAAGTACTTATTTTTCCTGTTTGCTAGGTACAATAGTCTGAAATTAGGACCTCTCTGTCTCATCACAATGAGGCAAGCAAACGATTGGACACTGCGACTATGTTCAGTACAATTTGAGAGTACCGATGAACAATGCAATGCATAAAAAAAACTTAGACCTGAAAAACGACTAGGCTTTCTTGTTTTTCGTCTTAATCAAATTCAACACGAATTTTTCTTCGATAGCTATGAAAGCTAAGAAAATTAGTAAAAACACAGAGGAAGCCTTGTGCTGAATCCGATTAACCCTTTAAGCAAAAGATCCAAAATATGGAGATTGAACTCATCAAGGTCGGATCGGTATTAATGGCGGTTTGATCGCTCGCGGTCCGACCATTGTTGTGATATCGGCCTCGACCGATTTTGTCCGTAACTGCGCAGATGTACTTCAAAACCAAAACAAAAATTGGTCTAACTTTTGATTTACCCGATGAAACTTGACCAAATTTGGAACAAACCTCCCTAAGGATATCTAGAACCTATTCCTAGCAACGATCGTCCAGATCCACGTGAAAGTTTTGACCTTTTTAAGTTTTACCAAAGGAGGGTTCGAAACCGAGCAAAATGAAAAACTTGATCCAAATCTTGCTCGTGGGGGATTTGTGATTTAGATGATCCTAGGAGTATTCCCACGCATCATAGCAAGGTAAAAGAGGTCGAGAGACCAACCAAACACAACCGGATCAAGGAAGCACCAAAATCATCAAAAGATAGAAGAAAACACAAGAGGACTCATCTTTGAACAAACATCCATAGATTTATTCAAGATGTTGCTTGTTACAGCCACTCCCTCAAGGAGGACAAGAGCTCAATCCAAGAGCACACACGCAAATCACCTCGCTTGGACCTAGCTTCTCTTCTCCTCTCCAAACCCTAAAACCAACTAGGATTTTTGCAAATGAGATGCTTGGTGCTGTTTTGCAACCACCCCCTCTATTTATAGTGAGACCTAGGTTCTAGAAGAGTTCACCTAATGAGCTCCCGTTAAGGGCCAATTCAAAGAGGACACATACATACGCATTACAGTCGAAGCAATCGCCTGCTTCGCCACGTAGGTTGATCAGCGACTCTCATCATGTCGGCAAGTCTCTCCCATCCGAATCCCATCGGAACCTCCAAGGCACTTGCACCGACCCCCGCGCCGCTTGATCCAACCAGTTGCAACAAACTGCCCGTTCGAACCATCTTATCCATTCTGCACCATGCCTGAGTTACACGACTCCACCCGGCATACATGATCGTTCTGGACCTCAGCTCTCCAAGCTTAGTCCCGATCCTCCTCGCTGTTGACGTCGTTGACCTGCAAACCACCTGCACAGCAATAGACCAAGAAGTCATCTCCGGGAACAAGTTCTTCACAACTTGACCCACGTTAGCTCAAAACATGCAATATGCAACATTAAAGCATTGAAACTCATGCACTACACATAACCAAAACACAATGCCGCCAAGATGGCCGACGAACAAGTGGAAACCGGACTGACCTCTCTACCTGGCCGGTCTGACCGATCTCAATCCGGTCAGACCGATTTGTATGAGCCGGTCAGACCGCCCGAAAGGACTTAGCCAAAATTCCTCTTGGAAATCCGAGAACTCTCTGGAATTTTCAAATGAATATAACTTTTGACTGGAAGCTCCAAAAAAATGAGACCACATGCATGAAACTCCCCCTCTCTTACCTACATACTCTATTTTTGGCCTAGCTCCAAACTCACTCAAAAGTCCTGGCCGGTCAGATTGCCCGAGCTGCCGGTCGGACTGCCACACGGCCGGCTCGACCGCCACACTGCCGGCCGGACTACCACTATCACGGGCTCGACCGCTTGATGTCGCGGCCTAACCGCTTGAGGTCTGAACAGCATTGAAGCTTTTCTGAAAACGCGAGATTCGGCAAACCAACAACGACATTTCCAATTGACTCATCATCCTAAGATCATGCACATATCTCACGATATCCCAGAAAATGTAAGTTTGTGGTTTGAAAAGTAAAAAACTCGCAGTTTTCACGCAAAGGAACAACTTGGTCAATAAGCAAGAGAAAGCCTAAGAAATGACCAAGTTGGCTTCAGAATAGCATAGGTAAGTGAGATAAGGCAAAGAGGGCACAAAAAGTTTTAATTTCCAGATAGTAGCCAAAAATCTCACTCATGTCCATATGAAAGAATAATTGTTCTATTTGACCTTTGATCATTGTGAGTCTTCTAGAATCGTAAAGAAAAATCAGAAAAGGCAACAAGACCAAGAGAATGTAATTTAGTTCCTATTCACTATGATCACCAATTTCCAGAAAATTCATTTCCCCCCTATGACTCCAAAAAACTCTAAAACAACATTTTTACCATCATCTTTCTCCCCCTTTGACAATAAATTCATCAAGGTGCATGGAAGAAGATAGAGCTTGAAGGAATGGCTGGTTTGTTTTTCAATTTTTGTTTTTGAAGTGAAGCTAAAGGAGCCATGAAGATTATCCATGAAGACAGTACAAGTATTACACCAAGCCATATTATGTGAAGAAGCTATATTCAATCATGGCAAAATATATACAGCAAAGCTAAGGCCGAAATAGCAATAATCTGAGATTGAATGAACTAATAGCATGACAAGTTACTCAAAATCATAGTTTCACTAAAGGTATCCTGAAATGAGTCAAGTCATGTCTATAAGCCATACTGAGTCAATGTAGAGCATTATGAGTTCAATTAAGAAGCAAGTTGTTCAAGCATTTAGCACTTTGAGCATTTTGATGAAAATGATTGATTTTATCTTAGTAAAGTAAGTCCTGGACTAGGAGCCATCCACAACTGCCTCCTACGCTTCAACCAATTGGCATTTTTGTTTTCTTAGTATTGTGCTAGATCTCAAGTCTTGCCGCGACCATCTCAAGCATGAAGCTTAAAAGAGTGGTCTATGTCATCCAAAACTCCCCCTGAGTTCATGCCTAGTGCAATGGCAAGCAGTCTCATGAGAAAGAATTGGTGAGATCAGTTTTTTCGCACAGAAAAACTCATTTTTCATTTGCTTGACTTAAGAATTAACATAGCTCAATTTTCAGCTCAAAATAAGTTCAGGACTCAGTTTATCCTATATGACATGGCAAGAATCATGAAAGGAGCACTAAAGCAAAACTGGTCACAATATCCAACAAGTCATGTTTTGATTCAATTCGCTCACAGATAATAAAGCTAGCATGGCAAAGGCTAAGCTAAGCATGAAGAGCCATCAAGGAACTCTAGCAGACTAGCACAATACATGGCATGGCATAAAATAAGAAAACAAGCCATAAAAAGGATAATAATCAAAGCTTCACAAGTTTATATTACAATGCAAGATATATGAATTTTAAAATGCATTATGAAACAATGAATGCAAAAAAAAAAAGCAAACTCCCCCTCAAAACAGGCCAAGAGGACTAACAACCCCTAACTCTCCCCGCAAGGTAGCAAAACGATAAGAATTAAGAGTTTTAGTGAAAATATCCGCAACCTGTTGCTCAGACTCAACAAAGTGAAGCACAACATCACCCTTCTCAACATGGTCTCTAAGGAAATGATATCGAATCTCAATGTGCTTAGTCCTAGAATGTTGCACTGGGTTTTTGACAATGTTTATGGCAGAAGTGTTGTCACAGAAAATAGGAACACCACCCAAAAATAACCCATAGTCCCAAGAGTAGATAAGATCCAGAGAACACGAGAGCAACTCATCGTCGCAACTACACACTCGGCCTCGGTGTGGGTGCAATGTAAAGATTTCTAGAAGACCAAGAGATAAGATATGTGCATAAGAAATGACAAGTGCTAGAGGTACTCTTCCTATCCACCCTACACCCCGCAAAATCAGCATCATAAAATGCTCGAATAGAGAGAGCAGAAGAAGAAGAATACCAGAGTCCAAAGTCAAGAGTATCTTGAAGGTACCTAAAGATGCGATGTACTGCTTGATGATGAGAGGCACGAGGGGAAGCCTGAAAGCGAGCGCACAGACATACTGCAAATTGTATGTCCGGCCTCGACGCAGTGAGGTAGAGGAGGGAGCCGATCATACTGCGGTACTCCTTCTGGGTCCACGGGCTCTCCATCCTCATCGGGGTCCAGCACGGTGGTTGTGGCAATGGGAGTAGACATTGGCCTACTGCTTCCCATGTCGGTTACCAAGAAGGTCCTTTGTGTACTTACTTTGGTGAATGAAGGTGCCTTCTTTCAGTTGCTTGGCTTGAAGACCAAGGAAGAATGTCAATTCTTCCATCATGCTCATCTCGAACTCCCTGCTCATAGAATCTGAAAATATGGACACCAAAGCATGAGAGGAACCACCGAATATGATATCATCCACATATATCTGAACCAATAAGAAATCACTGCCATGCCTGAGAGTGAACAAAGTTTTATCAACCATTCCCATTTTGAAATCATTGTTAAGCAAGAAACTCTTAAGCCTGTCATACCAAGCTCTAGGAGCTTGCTTCAATCCATACAAGGCTTTAGAGAGTTTAAAAATATGGTTTGGGAACTTATGATTTTTAAAACCAGGTGGTTGCTTAACAAAAACCTCTTCTTCTATGAAACCATTTAAGAAAGAACTTTTAACATCCATTTCATAAAACTTAAAACCCTTAGATGTTGCCAATGCTAGTAAAATACGAATGACTTCTAATCTAGCTACAGGAGCAAAGGTCTCTTCAAAGTCTAAGCCTTCTACCTGGGAATAACCTTGAGCTACAAGTCTAGCCTTATTGCGAACAACCAACCCATCCTCACTTTGCTTATTTTTAAAAATCTATTTTGTTCCAATTACATGAAGATCAGAAGGGGGCTCAACTAAGGTCCAGACTTTGTTTCTTTCAAAATTTTCAAGCTTTTCATGTATGGCATTGACCCAAGAGGCATCAGATAAAGCATGGGTGATATCTCGGGTTCAAAAGAAGCGACAAAAAGGTAATGTGCATGAGAATCGGGAGAAATAAACTCGAGCGAGTGACTCGCTCTTGAAGATCCCCAATCATCTGCTCAGGTGGATGCCGTCGCTGAATGTGAAGAGGAGCTCCTGGTGCAGAATTGGTCTCCACCTCATGAGTTGTGGAGGTAGGAGCAGAGCCACTCAGATCATCGGTGAAGATAGGAGCTCGCCACCAAGCCGGAGTAGTGGAAGCAGTGCTCTCCAACCATCTCGATGTGACTGGAGGATGGATTGGGTCCTCATCCTCGAGTTATCATCGACGAAGATGCTTTCTGAATTTCGTGAACCTGTACCTGCAACATCGGGTCTAGTACCAGGACTAGCCTCATCAAAAGTGACTTCGCAAGTCTCAACAATTGTGTTAGTGTCAAAATTAAATACACGATAGCCACGAGAGTGAGCAGGATATCCAAGAAATATGCCATCATAACATCTGGATTTAAATTTATCAAGGTTGCCATGTTTAAGAATGAAGCACTTGCAACCAAAAATCTTGAAATGAGAGACTTTGGGCGAATGACCAAATCTAAGCTCAACAAAAGTCTTGCCAATCACAGATCTCAAGAAAATCCTATTAGAGATATAACAAGAAGTAGAGCTCGCCTCAGCCCAAAATCTCCTAGGTGTGGAATGCTCATCTAACATAGTCCGAGCCATCTCTACAAGTGTCTTGTTCTTCCTCTCTACAACACCATTCTGCTGGGGAACTCTAGGAGAAGAGAATTGGTGCTCAATTCTCCTATCAGTGCAGAAAGTAGAAAAAGAAGAATTCTTGAATTATGTCCCATTGTCACTCCTAATGGCTCTCAAGGCTCCAGGAAGATCAACAGCAAGTCTAAGTACCAATTCTCTAAAGAAGCCAAATGCCTCATACTTAGAAACTAGAAAATAAACCCACGAATACCTGGAGAAATCATCCACAATCACAAGCACATACCATTTCCCACCGGTTGACTGAACTCTAGAAGGACCAACAGTGTCTAAGTGCATAAGCTATCCTGGTCCATCAGTCATCACTAAGGTAAGAGGTGGATGAGAAGCAGAAATCATCTTACCATGTCTACAAGGCGAGCACACAAGATCTCTAACAGCCTTCAGCCTAGGCAAACCTCTAATCAAATCCTTGCAACTGACCCTAGACAAGTGATCAAAGCCTATATGCCCAAGTCTACGATGCCACAAAACAAGATCATGAGAATCAGAGGCTACAAGACATCTAGGACTGGAAGCAGAGGAGATACTGAAATTAGCACAAAAAAAGATCTTCTCAAACCTGGAGATCTCACAGGCAAGCTCACCCGATGAATCTAGAACTCTACACTCACCACTTTTAAACCTTACTTCTAGACCCTCATCAAGCAGCTGAGAAACAGATAGCAGATTATACCTCAGCTTACTTACCAAAGCGACGTCCTTAAGCATGAACTTGTTGTTGACGCGCACAGTGCCCTTGGCTGTCACGGTCCCGGTAGAAGCATCCCCAAAGGTAATCAATTCATTGCCGGATGCACGTGTGAGGGAGGAGAACCATCTAGAATATACAGTCATGTGTCGAGAACACCCGGAGTCAACAAGCCATATGTCCTCCTTCCTCGCACGACGGACCTAAAAAGCACAAACATGAAACATCTGTGCCTCAGTACTGGGGTTAGTGATAAGAGATCTGGGAATCCAGTACTGAGTCGTACGATGTCTGGGAACAACAGTAGAAGCAGCAGTAAAATGATTAGGAACACAATCATAAGAATGCACACAAGAACCACCTAGACCTCTCCGAAACGATCTACCAAAAGATCGGTACTCCCCTGTCTAGATGCTACCCGTGGTTTCTCCTCACGATATCCTAAACCAGAACGCTGCCTAGACCCACTAAAAGAGTCAAAGAAGTTCTCTACGAACCTAGGCCTATGTCTAGTAGGAAAAGCAGGCTGCCTGGCTCTAGAGACTCCAGCAGGTGAAGGAACTCCTCTAACGATTCTCAGAACACTCATCTTCTCTTTTCTCTCAATCTTGGCTCTACGGAAGCAGAATTCAACAATATGGCCATCTTTCTTGCAGAAGGTGCAATGGTACTTGACCTATTGAGGGGTCTGACCTGATGAAGCAGAAGCACCTGTCTTGCTAGAAAGAGTTTGGGCAAAACCTGCAGATCTAAAGACAAACTTAGATGGCTTAGGGAGTTCTACCTCAAACAGGTCACTCTCAACAACTCTTGCAATCTTAGGTGGATGATTCTTGGAATGCTCTAGAGAATTAAAACCTAGGCCACTATTCTTCATATTCACCTTAGATTGGTCAAGAATCATGTTGAGGTTCTTCTTCCCACTAGAAACCCTCTCAAGAGTCACTTTGAGTGATCGTTCTCTTTTGCTAAATCCTCACATATAGTACACTTTCTTGAGTTGATTGCCTCATCATGCTTACTCTTAAGAAGAGCTACTTCAACTTTCAAAGCCTCACAAGACACACAATAGGAATCATTAATCCTATTCAACTGCTCCTTAAATTTAATTCTAAAAGGCTCTTGTATCTTATCAACAATTGTTTCAACTTCAGCATGCAAGACACAACAGGTATAGTCAATAACTTTCTTGGAAGCAGTAATGGTCATAGATTTTTCAATTTTAGCTTTTTCTTCTAGAGCCTTGTTTAGAGCTTCAATTTCAGTTATGAGCTTATGACAATTTTCACATGATGCAGATTTAGAGTAAAGAACCATTAATTTCTGGCATCTCTTTCATTTTAATCCTATTATTCTTACAATGAGAGCAGGTGTGATTAGCATCAAATTTCTGCAATTCTTTCATAGTGCTATCCAATTTTAATTCAAGCAAAGCACAGTTAGAGCAAGTTAAAGGGATAGCATCTATAGCAGTCTCATCAAGAGAGGTGGCATTCATGCAAACAGGACTAGACTTGAGAGATTATAGTTCATCAAGAGTATCTTTCAATTGATTCACAACAGAGGAATGAGCAGATTTTAAGCTTGTCAATTCATTAAGCAAGCTAGAGCAGGAATCACAAATATCATCAGGATTAATGGATTTGAGCCTAACTACTTCTAAGTTCAAGTTATCAATCATAGTGTCATGTTTCTTAATCAATTTAGCTTGTTTATGCAGTTTCTGTTCAGTAAGAACCAAAGCACGTTTCATATCAGCAGGTGAAGGACATAACTCATCGGGATCGCTGAAAGGATCGTCGTCGTTGGAGGAGTCGATGTCGTGGCTGTCCTTGGCCATGAAACACATGCCGGTGAAGTCCCGAGCCTTCGTCTTGCCACGGGAGTCATCCTCGTCGTCCTCCGTCTCCGAGTCCACATCGCTCGTGTTAACATTCTCAAGAGCGGTAAGGACCCGGCTTATGAACTTACGATAGTTTATCTTCTTGGGTTTCGTATCCCTAGCTTGAGGACGCCTCCGAGAGTTCTTCTCCTCCTTGCCCTTCAGCTTGGGGCACCTGGAGCGAATGTGGTTTGGCTCACCACACTCAAAGCATGTGACAGGGCCACCTCTCCTTCTGTTCCTCACCTTGTTGTAAACTCTCGAGAATTTGGTGGATAGGAGGGCTAAATCATCCTTAGGTAGTTTCTCCAGTTACTCATCGCTCAAAGAATGCAAAGCTGATAAAGAAAAACCAGATGAGCTTAAATCCAAATAATCAGATGAACTACCCTTAGATGAGTTGACCACTAAAGCCATCGACTCTGTCTTGGGGAGACGCGAGATGAAATCAATCTCATGCGTCTTCAACCTCGAGTATAGCTTATCCATGGTAAGCCCACTCATGACAGTGTTGTCATTGATGGATGTGATCTTCATTCCCCAGACCTTCACATCAAGAGCACCAAAAAGCTGGCATGCGTTCTCAGACTCAGAGAAAACAAGGTCAACAGCGCGAAGATCATGAAGAATCTTAGAAAACCTTCCCCACAGCTCATCTAAAGACTCACCAGGCCTTTGCTCGATCTTGGAGTATATTTTCCTGAGCTGGTTCTGTCTCACTTCCTTGATCGCAGTGGAGCCCTTGTGGTAATCACAGAGAGTCCGCCAGATCTCATGAGCAGACCTCAAATGAGCAACACGCTCAAACTCATATCGACGAATCAGAAAATTTCGAGCCTTGGCGTTAGCCTCCACATCTGGAGTGATCACATCGTCATCGGCTGGCACGAGATACAGATTTTTGACTTTAAGCCAAATTGTGTGCCCTTGAGCCTCGATGTAAGCCTGCATGCGGGCCTTCCAGTAAGCAAAATCGACTCCATCAAAAATATATAGTTTGGTCGAATACTTGTCAGTCGTCATAGCTCCAAAGACCGGTTAAGATCTATGAGAAGAGCTAACCGGGCTCTGATACCACTTGTAGGACCGAAAAGGCGACTAGAGGGGGGTGAATAGACGCTTTCTTGATTTTTCGTCTTAATCAAATTCAACACGAACTTTTCTTCGATGGCTATGAAAGCTAAGAAGATTAGTAAAAGCACAGAGGAAGCCTTGTGTTGAATCCGATTAAACCCTTAAGCAAAAGACCAAAAATATAGAGATTGAACTCACTGGGGCGGTCAGATCGAGGCCAATCAAGGCTCGATCGCTCAAGGTCGACCTCACCGCCAGATATCGATCGACCGATTTTGTCCGTAACACATGCGACGACCCAAAACCAAAATGAAAATTTGTCTAACTTTTGATTTACCCGATGAAACTTGACCAAATTTGGAACAAACCTCCCTAAGGATATCTGGAACCTATTCCTAGCAACGATCGTCCAGATCCACGTGAAAGTTTTGACTTTTTTATGTTTTACCAAAGGAGGGTTCGAAACCGAGCAAAACGAAAAACTTGATCCAAATCTTGCTCGTGGGGGATTGATGATTTAGATGATCCTAGGAGTATTCCCACACATCATAGCAAGGTAAAAGAGGTCAAGAGACCAACCAAACACAACCGGATCAAGGAAGCACCAAAATCATCAAAAGATAGAAGAAAACACAAGAGGACTCATCTTTGAACAAACATCCATAGATTTATTCAAGATGTTGCTTGTTACAAACACTCCCTCAAGGAGGACAAGAGCTCAATCCAAGAACACACACACAAATCACCTCTCTACGACCTAGCCCCTCCTCTCCTCTCCAAACCCTAAAACCAACTAGGGTTTTTGCAAATGAGATGCGTGGGGCTGTTTTGCAACCACCCCCTCTATTTATAATGAGACCTAGGTTCTAGAAGAGTTCACCTAATGGGCTGCCATTAAGGCCCAATACAAACGGGACACATACACACGCATTACAGTCGAAGCAATCGCCTGCTTCGCCACGTAGGTTGATCAGCGACTCTCATCATGTCGACAAGTCTCTCCCGTCTGAATCCCATCGGAACCTCCAAGGCACTTGCACCGACCCCCGCGCCGCTTGATCCAACCAGTTGCAACAAACTGCCCGTTCGAACTATCTTGTCCATTCTGCACCATGCTTGAGTTACACGACTCTACCCGGCATCCATGATCGTTCTGGACCTCAGCTCTCCAAGCTTAGTCCCGATCCTCATCGCCGTTGACGTCGTTGACCTGTAAGCCACCTGCACAGCAATAGACCAAGAAATCGTCTTCAGAAATAAGTTCTTCACAACTTGACCCACGTTAGCTCAAAACATGCAATATGCAACATTAAAGCATTGAAACTCATGCACCAGACATAACCACACAATGCCGCCAAGATCAGACCCAACCCTTTTGATTTTCCTTTCAAGTTGGTTCTCTGCTTCTGCCTTATAGATTTTAAAGTAGTGAAGAGTTTCATCTTTAGTTTTCAAAAAATACACATAGCAGAACCTAGTAGAGTCATCAATCAAAGTCATGAAATATCTATTACCACCTTTTGTAAACACACCATTCATGTTACACAGATCTGAATGCATGAGTTCTAATGGTGACAAGTTTCTTACCTCCGCTGCCTTATGAGGCTTACGAGGCTGCTTTGATTGCACACAAACTTGACATTTAGAACCTTTGGAAATGGTGAATTTCGGGATTAACTCTAAACTAGCTAACCGCGTCATGCAACCAAAATTTATGTGACAAAGTCGTGAATGCCAAATATTAGCCTCATTACCACTGCAAACATAGTTCACAACATTATTACACAAATCTGGAAGAGATAAGCGGAACAAGCCTCTTCACACATAGCCTTTACCAACAAATTGTCCACACTTGGACACTACAAATTTATTACTCAAATACCAGTCTAAAGCCATCTCTACACAGAAGAGATCCGCTGACGAGATTCTTATTGATAGATGGCACATGATGCACGTTCTTCAGTTGCACAATCTTTCCCGAAGTAAACTTCAGATCGACCGTACCAACACGATGAACAGTGGCATGTGACCCATTCCCCATTAGAACGACTGAATCCCGAGTGACCTGGTAAGAAGAGAACAATGAAATATCAGCACACACATGTATATTAGCACCAGTGTATATCCACCCATCGGTAGAATAACATACGGAAAGAACAGTAGGTAAATTACCATACCCTGAAGTTCTCGTCTCAGTGGTACCAACAACAACATTAGCAGACTTAGAATTCTGCCCTTGCTGATTCTTTTCACTCTTGCGTTGGCTGTAATCCTTGGCCCAATGACCAGATTCACCACACACAAAGCAAAGGATATCCTTTGTGTTCTTCTTCTTCTTCTTGAAGCTAGTTGTTTGTGCAGTCTTGTTCTTGCCTTTGAACTTTTGAGCTTGGTCATTCTTCTTCTGCACCACATTAGCACTAGAATGCCCCTCATTACGTCTAGTGTGTGTATCTTTTGCTCTCGCTTTCTCTTCAACATCAAGAGACCCAATGAGATTTTTAACAGAAAACTCTTGTCTCTTATGTTTCAGAGAAGTAGCAAAATTTATCCAAAAAGGAGGAAGCTTGGCAATAACGCCTTCCGCGACAAACTTGTCCGGTAACACACACTTGAAGTGCTCAAGTTTTGTGGCTATGGATTGTATCTCATGAGCCTGTTCAACTACAGAACGGCCATCAACCATTCTATAGTCATGGTATTGCTCTATGAGATACAATTCACTACCTGCAACCGAAACCCCAAACTTGACCTCGAGTGCATCCCACATCTCTTTCCTTGTTTTAATCACCATGTATGCATCGATTAACTTCTCACCAAGAACACTAACCACGGCACCTTTAAAAAGGTTATCAACAACCTCAACGCTTGCTCATGCTCAGGAGTAAGGGTTCCTTCATGTCTGCCATTTGCCACATGAAAAACGTTCATGGTAGTTAGCCAAAGCACCATCCTGGTGCGCCACCTCTTGAAATTCGCACCATCGAACTCAGAGGGTTTGAGCGCAGCAGCAAAGCCGGTTGACTAAAAATACCTATAATAAGGTTTTTGGATTGTTAAAAATATGAGCATTTTACGAATTATTTTAATCCAGAAATATACTAGATGAATCATGGACAATAGCCTTTTTCATAAAGTAAGTAATCATGAACACCATAGTCATACGAATTTCTAGAAGAACAGAAACTAGTATTCCTATCTCAGTGTTCAAGACACAATAGATAATAAAGCTAAACAAACAGCAAGTGTGAGATAGATATACCCAGAACCAGTAGACGGAACAACAGCAGAAGAAGTATTGGTGAGGTCGTCGTTCGCCATGGCGTAGTGGACATCGTGGTAGCAGTCGTGCAGTTGATGTAGACGTAGCAGAGGATCGAATGAAAATGAAGCAGCGAGCAGTCGCGCGAACGCTCCCCAAAAACCTTATTCGTCCTCGCTCGTGCAAGCCTTCAAGGACGAGGGTTTCGGAGGCCTGCTCTCCCGGTTCGACCGTACACGCGCCTCGCCGAGGTGGAGATCGCCAGATCCAGCAGCAACAAACTCGAGGATGGCAGAGGCCAGAGGAAACGGTTGCCATCAATCAGTGCTAACCGCAGCCATAACTCACTAGTAACTGAACTGTTACTACCAGCCGTTCGTTAATGCCATTACTTCGAGTCGGTGCGTTTCGATTTTCGAATAGATAAAGAAAAACGCGTCTGCACCCGACGTGCCTCTGCGCACACACACACGCACTCGCACGGCACCTCACGGCACGGCACGGCATTGCTCGGCGAGGCGAGGTGAGTGAGCGAGCGAGCGCGCGTGTGTTGGCTTTCTCCAATTTCACAAGGGGGGCTACCACGTTTCACCTTATTGTAGTTTGTAACCGGACAAATTTGATCTGTGCTAAAAAGAATACCTGCCAAGTTGGATGATGTGCATACCTAACGCGTCTGCTCAATCATATATTCGTGTATTGGCAGGAGTGGAAGAGGAACATCTGTGTTCATTGGTTCTCAGAAGCTCAGTTGCAACTGTCCATGACGAAGAGGAGCTATTAGGTGTGTTTCTCTTCGGATGCCTTTAGGACGAGCTATTAGCCTATTACTACTGTCAAAATGACATGCTCGCTTACCATTTAAAATTATGTGATTGTAATTCAAGCTGACGACTTTAGGCCGTGGTTTTTACTCAGCTGGTTGGGTAGTTTCGTCTTTCCTTACATGCTTTTCTATCAAGATAGACTGCTACAATTTTTCTTTCTATTTGCAATACTTCGATTGAGCCAATTATTGTAGCATTTTGTATTCCATCTTTGTCCACGTTCAGTTTTTTTTAATAATAAAAAATAGTGCTTTCATGGTTGATTTTAGTTGTATAATTAAGCATTGCCGACGAGTAAGGTTGCAGTTAGCACCTATAGGTTTTGTAAAGATCCTCTACTGTTGTTTTTCGTGAGTTACCTAATTTTTACGATGCCATGGTTTCTAGTTCACACATACGCCTTCTATTGTGACAGATTTTATGATTTGCGATGGTCAAAAGGCTCCAATTAATGGATTATCATCCCTATTTATATTGTTATGCCTCTATAGTTCCAAATGTAAATCCCTTCTGCAGAAGTACATCAGAACCCATGGATCATTGATTTTTCTAAAAAAAATGAGTGATTGCCATATTTACATTTCCATAGCATATATTGTTTAAAGTGAAATTGCGCATGGGTATTAATTTATTTACTAGGAGATGTGCGCAAAGATGTTAACGTTTGTACACATAGCATCGCTAATAGGATTTAAGTTGATAATGCCCATTGAGAGGGTCAATTCATTTCCTTCTGAGCACATCTTTTTCTGTTGGAGCCCAAAGGTCTGCTCAAATAGCAGGTGGAGCTTCTTTCCGAGTCTAGGTACTGCAATAGTGTTGTTTTTCGCTACTTTCTATTCAGAAACCACTGGAAACACATAATCAGATCATACTCTGGATATGATTATTTGTTCTTGAAAAAAGCAATATCCTTATTTGGTTCAATTTGTGGCTATAATTTCATCTATTTGGTTGATGTAAATACAGTTCTTATTTTGCCCTTGCAAGTGCCAATACTCAAGGAGGTAGGTAACAGCAACTGCGTCTACCAGAATATAGCACATGGCACACCATCAAAGAGTATGAAGTCCACGGAAGTTAGCCACATCAAATGTGTAGCTAAGAACAAGCTTCTACTGTGAAAATAGAAATGTACATTGAACCACGGGTCCAACTCGTCCTCATCCCCTTCAACCTCTTTCTTCTCCGCCCCAAGAAGCTCCACCTCCTCCCTACCATCCCCATTCACCTCAACCTCCATTGGAGGTTTGGCCGAACCAGTTGCCCACGACAGCGACGGCCGAACCAGTTGCCCACGACAGCGACGACGCAGGGCCATCCGGCGGACTGGACCACGCCGCTGGCAACCTGGGCGACGAGGAAGAACGGGAGGTTGTCGACGTCCAAGAAGTACGCGGCGCCGAGGGCAGCGGACGCGGCCCCGGAGGCGAGCATGGCTGCCGCGAGGAGGCGGCGGATGTCGGCGCGGTCGGCGAGGTGGCCCGCGGCGAACATGGAGGTGACGTAGGCGGAGAGGAAGGCGACGTCGAGCTCACCAAGGCGATGTGGCCCGCGGGGCCCAGAGAAGGGCGCCCAGTCTGCGGTGAGGACGGCCTTGACGATGTTGGGCGGCTTGCGGGAGGCATGGAACGCGACGTTCGCGGCGAAGGTGACTGGAGGCCCCGCACTGCGGCGGTGGCATGGCTGCCGTAAGGGCTCGCGTGAGAATCGGGCGGCGCCGCGGCTTCCATTGGATGGGGCGATTGAAGCTAAGGAGGAGGAGAGGGGTTTGACATGATATGGCATAGCATATACTGTTTATAGATCGAATCGCACAACACGAATGTTCAAGCTGTGCCAGTCAAGGTAGTCAGAGTCGAGATTCTAAATTAGATCGATTTGGCTCTGGTAGGATCGAATCGTAGAATCGACGATTCTACGGATTTGTAAAAATACACATATTTAACATCTATACTATAAGTTTGTATGATTTTTATATGGTTTACCACTTACTTATAACTGGAAAAAAAGGACAAAGTACTTTTTATCGCACAACATAAAAGCATAATGATACTGACATGATGGGTGATATAATTTTGAACTACAGAAGAACAACCAATGACCATGACTAGTTTACTACAGTTACATGAGAAATATTCACAACTTTTGTAAATCAATATCTAATTGCAACACTTGCATGTTCCTTACCAGCAGCTAGACATACTCCAGAAATAAAAATTGATTATCATTATCAAGCTCAAGATTGCTCATGTCATAATATAGATATTTGTACTAGCATTACCACACTGATATAATATTTTGCATACTCCTTGTTTATTTATAGTTTTATTCTAAAAAAATAATATCAATAAATTTTGCTCTAAAACAAAATATCAGCAAACCCTGACCTCTAAAAAAATCAAAAAATAAATAAATTTTTGCCCAAACGACTCTACACGATTCTACTCTTTGGATCGCGACTCTACGATTCTATCGATTCCAATTCACGTGCGATTTGGATCGATAGGTCGTCGTGAGTTCGTAGAATCGTAAGACTATAAGAATATGATTGCGATTCTAACTACCTTGGTGCCTAGGTCGCGACTCCAAAGATGACGAGCCAACCCAAAGACGATGGAGGAGAGGAGGAGGTCGCCCAAGCCTTGGCAAGTGCCGCAGCGGCCGGGACGCGAGGAAGCCGGGTGAGGCGGAGGAGAGGAGGAGGCCGGCCGGCAAGCAGGCACGGGGTCAGCATCGCGACGCCCGACTCGCCTTTGGTTGGCGATCGGGCTAGCACTCAGCAGCTCGATTTTAATCGTGTTGGCATCAGAGTGGGCCACCAAGATGTACCGAGGCACCAGCGTGCCGTGCTTGGGTCGACACACAGGCCCATGGGCGACCGCGACGACACTGATTAGCTGCAGACCTTATCGGGCCTGTCGGGATCGCCTGCTTGGCTACCACTAAAGGTAATTGACTCTCTCTCTCTCTCTCTCTCTCTCTCTCTGAAAACCGAAAATTTCTCTCTTTGAAAATACAAAAAGCAAGCAGTAAAAAAATTTCTTGGTTATTGGTTTATCTTGATAGAGTAATTGCTGTACAAAACCCAAAAAAAAATACTATACTGTGCATACTGCAAGAACAAAAAACAAATACTATACTGTGCAAGGTGGGACTTATGAGTCTGCGTTTGATTTGGCCTTTTAACAATCCAATTGGACTTACAAGAAACATTTGAACAATAGGTGCAGTGATTAAGCATAACCAAGCAACCAACAGACAACAATCACTAGGACACTAGGACAAGCTAAGTAAATAGAGCAACTATATTACTTTTTGAAGGGTAAACATTTATATTACTCATCAAACTTGATTTATGCATTTCAGCTGTTCTTCAAATGGAAAGCCAAGTAAATACATGATTTGTTTGTCTTGCTTAGAGGACAATCTATGCCTGACTTTTCTGAAGCAGAAAAAACCAGTCAGGAATCCGGATCAAAACAAGAAGAGCTCAACACACCTCTCTCTCATTAACATTGCAATTTTCATCTAAAGTACACTACTAATCATAGACTCGTAGTGCATGTGTTTCAGTAACCAAAGGGATCATGTTGCTTTGCACTAACATGGCTTTCGGCAAAGACAAAATGCGCGTTCGGAGATTCAAGCAGAAACGGGTGGAGTCGGTGGCCTTGGATGAACTTATCCATCCCACTGTGTCATCCACCCACTTGTCCATGCTTGACCAGAGATCAGACGAGAGAAATTCGCGAGCCAGATATCAGATTGTAACAAGGTCAATCAGCTGCATAAGATTCCCAGTTGGGTATGTTGGCTGTTGCTTCATTAACCATTTTCACAAGTGTCACCTGCGCAACACAAAATCCATTATACAGGTAAATGACTATTCCACCCAAAAAAAGGTACAAGATATAGCAAAAGGACTGTGAGGACTGTGAATCATGTCCAAGTATTCTGTCGCATTTAGATACCTCAACTGACTGGATAAAAATGAATAAGCAAGGTATTTCTAATGCAGCTATCGCTAGAAACTGACAGCTGTTTCGGATGATAAATCTGAAGGGTTTGTATCCTCTAACCATAATGAATGCCTTACATTATTCTGCTATGGAACTGACACAATGCCTATAACATTGTATTAAATTACGTAATAGTACATATTACTGCATCAGTTAATCAGTGATACTTCAAATTGCAACACCAATATCTATATCAATCCACCTTTTCCCTCTTGTCTTTTATGTAGTGTGTATTGAGTATTGACTAACACAATATGGTTTACCGCAAAAGAAAAAAGAACAAGTAGTACAGAAAAATTCAAAAAAAAATGTCTACTCAAAAGACAGAAAAAGGTCATCAAACTGCAAAGTTAAGATTTAGATATCTGCAAGGAGAGCGGAACCATACCACACTTTGAGGTACGCCAGTCGGAGGTAATGGCCAATTTCTAGGAGGAGGTTTATGCTCGTATGATCTTTTGTCAAACCTCCATTCTCCAACTTTGCCATAAGTCAGTTTACCCTAGTGCACAGAAAAACATGATTAAAGCACGAAATTATAAGATGAATCCTGAAATTCCACATAAAAAGGAGAACCATGTACCTACATATCATAATCACACCCATAGGTATAATGTATAATAAATGCATCACCAACTTCCAAGTCCCATGGTGGCTAAAACAACAGAATGAAATTATCAGCACAGAACAGAATTGCACAAGCTCCCTAATATGCATGGTCACATGCCAATTAACTGAACACCAAACCTGAATCATAAAATCCTTGCGTAAGATGTTGCCCACTCCATGGAGAGCAGATGCTACAGCATAGGCATACCTGCTTTCCAGAAATAAGAACATATTAATATTAATATAAAGAATAGTCAGATATGCACTACAATGATCATTAACTAGCATAAACATCAAGAAGTTTATTTGGAGTGCATGTAACAAAGCCAAATCAAAAGTTTGGACAAATTGGGGAAATAAGAAATTGATTGGTAGGACTTTACATTTCAAGAACCCAACCAAAAGCTTTATCTGCTTCAGGATCTTTCTTCATTGCTATTGAAATATTCATCCATGTAGGTGCAATCCTCGAAAGAGATTCCTAGCAAATCAGGGAGAACGTGATTGAATCAATTCCTTAATTATGAGTAGATGCTCCAAATATATTCAGCAGGGAAAAAATACCTTCTCAATGATGACAGGAGAATTTCCTATAGGATCAATGTCAGTGATTGGCCCTTCATATTTGGGGAAGAATTTACGCAACACTTTTTCATATTTTTTGGGTTCAATATAGAAGAAAGGGAAAGCTGCTGCACGACCACCTCTTGATAAGTTTGGGATAGGCTTGACAATAATATGATCTGGCTCTGCCATCAAGATATATCTGCACAAAATATGATAAATAACTACATTATTGAATCTGGAGGCTGATTTGTGTTTATTATATGAATTTACTAAACTTACTCTTCCTGTATGTCTGCCTTCTGGAGCCATTGAACAAATGCCCAGGGCCTATTCAGAACAATGTATCCCTGAGATGTTAGGATGAACTCTGTTAAGAGAAAAATCCAACCAGCATCTTGGAAACACTTTACCTCATAAAAGCAAATAAGCAATTACAAAAATAATAACACATGTTTTTAGTACTAAGGTTCAGTGACAAACTATCTGACACCTCGAATTGTTGATTCATCGGTATACTAGGCATTGCTACACGAAAACTGAACGATGGATAGAATATAGGCAAACAATGAGTGTTGCAGTTCACCATAGGGCTCTTTGATGATAGACCTACTGCCCACGGGATTGTTAGCAGCTGGCATCTTACATCAGTGTTTCTTGCTTTGGACGCCATATGATGAAAAGAAGGTATCAGCAGGGTCCAAGCCTGATTATTTAGACAAGGCAATTTTTTCCACCATATGGGATCCTAGCTGCCAGTCGGTCTTTTCCACCAACTTGGCCCTCACCACGTGCTCATATCCACATGTGCTGATCCACATGTTTTTACTAGGCAAAGTTCGACAGCTGTTGTTTGTCCAGAAGTTTTATGGTCCTGTATATTCCTGTAGAATTATAATTTTGTTTAATCTTTTCCATTGAAGCAGGAGTGTAGGACTTAGGACGTTAAATTTGTTGGTGGTGCTGTGGTAGTGTTATGGAGCTCAAATTTACAGCCAGAGCATGAAAGAGAAAAACAAACCACAGGCAGAGCATGAAAGAGAAAAACAAACCAGTTTATAGATACTTTCAAGGACTTCTACGAGGTTCTTGTTTTGGAGCTATCCATACATCAACTGATATCAAGAAAAACTGGAATGTGTTGTGAGTACGTCACATATGGGGATGGGCGGCTGGCCTGCGTGGATGGAATGAAGCATCAACCAATTCCCATAATTTCACCTTAAAAAGCACAAACATTTCTCGATTTCACTTAATTTTCACAAAGAACCCACATTTCTCCATAATTCCACCCAACCAGTAACAACAAACCAGGGAACCAAGAAAGCACCGAACAACTTGGTAAAATTGCCGTTTTACCTAACAAAGCAACCGAGCGCAGTACCTGATCCGTCCCTTCGGGAAGCGGGTCGGCGACGAAGGTGGGGATCTCGTCGACGAACTCGTCGGGCTTCCCGGAGTGCAGGATCCTGGTGAACCCGCCCATCTCGGCGCCGCGCGCCTGCTGCGCCTTCTTGAACCAGTAGTACATGACACGGCACTGCCACGTGTTGTACACAGACCCGGACGCGGTCACCGCGGTGTGGAACGCCCTCCGTCCGACACCGCCGCCGCCGCCGCCCGCGGCAAGGCGGCGGGCGGCGGGGAAGGAGGCGGAGGGGAGGGGCGGGAAAGAGCGGGAGGAAAGGAGCGCGTTGTAGGTGAAGCACGCCGCCGAGAGGGAGATGATGACGAGCGGCAGGGTGCCGGGGCCGCACGGCGCGGCCATGGCCGCGTGGCGAAGGAACTGTTTTTTTTTTTTTTCGAGCTCGTGAGTTCGCGACAGTGGGGCAGAGAAGAGACGACACAACGCAAAGCGGTGGCCCGTGTGTGTCTTGTGAAGTGATCGTGTATCCGAAAAGGCAAAAACTAGACACGACGCCAAGCAACCATGTAACATACACCTGATCCGGTTGGAAATTTTCAAGATGATATGCAAGACATGAAAAGGGAAGTTACAATGTTTTTGTTTCTTTAAAAGTTAAAATTTCATCCACAGTGGTTTTTCACTTTTCATTTTCGTTGCTTGTCAATTTATATTTTTTAAATGTGATTGAGTTTGGTTGTACGCTCGGTACTCGCACGTGCGCAGACGTAGCCACCGCCAAGGTGCACGACACCGACGTCGGGGTTAGAGGGCCAGAGAAGGAAGCTCGCGGGGGCGAGGAGGGGCCGAGGCAGTAGCGTAGGCGGCGGAGCCGCACGGGACATAGGAGCCTGCCTCGTCGGTGGAGTAGGGGTCGAGGTAGGGTGCTACAACCAACCGGACCTGCAGCAGGGGATGAGGGCGGCGACACATGCCTTTGGGACGAGGATATCGTGGCAGCGACACCTCCTAGGGTTAAAGACGACAGGATAGCGCAAACCGAGGAAGCGGCAAAGATAGAGGGAGGTGTGGAGAGAGGAGATAGCACTAACGAAGGAACGGCGCGGGAGAGGATGAAAGAGGAGGAGGAGAAGGAAGATACGAGCAAAAATATCAAAAGAGTAAAAAAAGAATCAATTCTCTCTAACTTTGTGATAAATAATTAAGTACAATAAAATAATAGTAAATCATAGAAATCGCGTTAAAGATGGAGTAAATAATCAATTTTACCTGGCAGAAGGAGCCACAATCGAGCCGATCACTTCCTCGGCGGCGGGGGCGCGGTCATCGCCGTGGCCTTCGGTGGCGGCGGCAGCGACGTCGCCCTCTGCCCCAAAGGCCGCCTCGTCACAGCTTCTCGCCGCCCATATCTTCGCATCGATCACCAGTTTCATGCGCTAGCTTCATTCATCAGCAGTCCAAATTAAAGATGAAAATTCCCCAGAGGTAATTGAACGATGCGAATGTCGCGCTTCTGCATACGGCATACCTAGAGGACGCGAGGAGCGGATTGGGACGGCGCGAGAGCCCAACAGGAGGGTGGCGACGAGCAACCAGACGATGACTCTGCGATCCATGAGGACTCACTCGTCTGCTTCTTGCGGTGATATATTTATGCCGATCGGCACCGATCGATGTGAGCGTCGAAGCCAATCTGGAATTGAGCAGGAAACATTTTATTATGATACGAGGGTGCAATATAAACGGAAACATTTTATTATCGTGGACACACTAAGAGTACGTACGGGAATACAATAGGAATGTCGCAGAAGGGTTGGACGATGAACTTGAACATAGATGATGATGATGATAAATTCATCGTAGTACATAATATGTAGCTACCTCCTTTATAGCTATTGAATGGGTGGTAGTTAATACCGCTAAATGTGTCTCTAATCTTCACGCACGTTTCTCTGTTGAGTCTTGAACCATCGCGTCGTTTAGTAAACTGTCGTAAGTTGCTAAATACGTCAATAACCGCTCTTGCGATTGACGTGGGAAACTGTCATATCTCCTTACTAGTTCGCTAGTCGGGGATCGCCCAAAACCATATGGCTGGTCGGATGATGTCTATAGCTGGTTATTTCATGACTCGAACTGGTCTACGACTAGTTTGGCCGTAGTAAAAGGTATTAGGCTTCCTTTAAGTACTGGTTGTAGATTCATAACCGTTATAAAGTGGGTCTCTGGTATGTAGGCCTACTTTGACAAAGACTCTGACTTTTGATCAAAAAGGTTGACTTGGTCAATAATCCTCATCAGCTAGCTCCCAAGGCTTAAGAAAATAAAGAATATTTACTTAAGACTTCCTTGCCTCGAAACATACATCAATAAGATTTGATCAGGCACAATCATTCCAGTCATTTAATGAAAATGTGGGAGAAAGAATAATATTTTTATTTGCTTAGAAACTATATCCGAAAGTTACAGTGATTGGGCGAACGGTTTGTGGTAAAGATGGATATAAAGACTTCTTTATTACATTTACTGTTACTTCGCTTTCATTGCAATCTCCATCTCTCACCTTTGAGTCTTTTTGTCTTCAATTCCTTTTGTTTCTAAATCTCTTCATCTCCTAAAATCTTTGTTTGATCTTTGATCATGTGGATTCTAATGTACTTTAATTCTTCCAGAGAACAAGATTTAAGAACCGGAGAACCAAGAATATCTCCTAGCTTGATCTCTAATCAAATGGAGTCCTTCCTGCAATGAATATTATAGATAAATAACTTTATTAACTGAGGGTTACTCAATCATCATCACCAGGCCATTGTGTTTGGTAGTTTTTAGCTAATATAGCACCTTTTGAACCCGTATTTGTAGAAATGACTACGCGCGAGCCGTATTTGCAGATATAGCACCGTTGCCGCACGACCGTCGTGCGGCATCACCTCCCATAAACCATGTTAGCCGCTGCCGCACGGTGGTTGTGAGGCAACAGATTCACGACGGCGCCATGCGCAACACCTCCCGCCGCCACGTGCCCTCCCGACACTCTGGCGACCACCTCACCGGTGGCTCTAGCTCATCAAGTACTATTCTTTGAACCTCCTTCGAGTACTATTATTCGAACCGCCTTTGAGTATTGTTCATCGAGTACTGTTCATCGAACCTCCTTCGGCCAGGTAGTTGAAACCTTCCGACCAGGTAGTCATGTAGTCAAACCTCCTCCGACCAGGTAGTCGAAACCTTTCGACCGGTGTAGTCGTGTAGTCGAACCTCCTCCGACCGGTAGTCGTGTAGTTGAATCTCCTCACGGTCAAAACGAACAATAATAATCAAGAACAATTTCGATGAACATGCGGGTGGCCGGGAGACCACGTGGCGGCGTGAAGCGTTCTTGCCACGGTGGCCATGCGGCAATGGTCGACATGGCGCGTGGGGAGCAACCGTGCAAGAACGAAAGCTATACTGTAAATATAACTCGTGTGGTTATTTCTCGCAAGCGTGGGTTCAAAAGGTGCTATATTAAAAATCTTGTGTTTGGTACACACATGATGTGTCCTCATAGGTTGGAATGAGCATGAAAGTTTGTTGATTTCTTAGGTGTTGCTCGAGGAGTCTCTCGGTCTTGGTTATAACACATTCGGTTTCATGATCCATTAGCAAGGGCCCTTGGTATTCGTGACTACGAACCTAGAGTTACGTATGATTCTTTTGTTGCATTGTGAGATGGAGATGTCCTGGGACGATTTCGTGGGATGGATTGACTATCTCCTGGCTAGTCACATTTCATTCAAGATCTTTGTTGCCCCATTGCCCATGAGCCATTTCGACGATTCAAACTTGGAAAGTGACATTAACGAAGGTCTTTGGAAAATCCCATTTCTTCCTAAAATATTATTTAGAAAACTGGATTGAGAACTCCTCTTAGACCCAGAAATAACTGTTGAGGAACCATCGCTGGCGAGTTCAGTCCGAACGGTCACTTCGTAGACTAACATAGAATCACATCAAACAATGCAAAAATAAATAGTAGATTGAACACACAGATAGACAAGGGTATAGGGAGTATTCTTCTTCTTTATTCCTTAAACAAGCAATCAGCCTTTTACAATGACTAGCACCCCTCATTTATAGTCTACAGACCCTGCTAGGGTTTTGAATTCCACCCATGGGCCGGCTGTTGGGCCAAGCCCATAGTTTCTCAACACTCCCCTTTGGGCACTTATCCTCGCATGTTAATATCTCCTCAAAACTCCACAAAAATCCAGTTGAAATTTTTTGAAGAAATAGTACATGATACACGTTCTTGCTGCGTTGCACGAATTGCCTCATTAAAAATCTTAACCGAGAAACTTCAGGAAAACTCGTCAAGGGAAAAAGAGTTCAATCCACCTAATTTTATTTAATCTCTAGGATTTATTCTTTGGGTACTCGATCTTTGTGATCAAGTTTCAATAATGAGTTCAAGAAGATTCTCCCCTAGATATATGTACTTCTCTAAGTCTCATCATTCCAATTCCACGTATGCACCTTTCAAAGCAAGGTGCTAGAAGTTGCTTAGTGAATAAATTTACAAGAATTTCACATAACTTAGGCCCTGTTTGGTATAGCTCCAACTCCCAGCTTCTTAGTTGGAGTAGGTGGAGCTGTGCTAAACGGGCTAACTCCACAAAATTATTGGAGTTGGAGTAACCTGGAGTGGAGCAGCCCTCTAGTACAATTTGTAGGAGCACACAAAACCTTACTCCAAGTGGAGAGTTGTGGACCAATATAACAAAATACCTATAGAAGTTACAAGTATTTACCCACAAATTGCCACTCAACTACACCCATTCCGAACTCACAGCCCCCACACCCCCACCCCCTTGCCTCCCTTTTTTCCGTTCGGGAGCGCGTCTCCCTCCCGACGCCTCAGCTACTCTCCCTCCCCACCACTTCCTCCGCCGCTCGCCTCCCTCCCGACGACTCCGCCCCGCCTCACGCCACCATTGCTCGCCCCACCCCTTCCCTCCATGGCTCGCCTCCCTCCCCGCCCCGCCTCCGCCTCCCCTGCACAACTCCGCCTCCCTACCTCCGCCTCGCCTCCCTCCGGCTCCACCTCCCTCCCTCTGCCTTTGCCTCCCTCCCAGCGCCACCACTTGCTCCGCCCGCCCCTCCCCTCTGCGGCTCGCCTCCTCCCCTCGATTTCTGGGGATCTTTGGATCGAGCGCATCGCAGACCGCATGAACGGCCGCCGCCACCACCTCAAGCTGGCGTCGACCTCCTCATGCGCATCCTGTAATGTCACCGCGATCCACGCCCGCTCCTCCTCCTCCTCGTGGCTCATGTCTTACCTTGCTCACTGCACGCCATATACTCGGCTATCTCGTCATGCAATTGCACTGCATGCCATGCTTTCATCTTGTTCAATCATGGGGAAAGTTTTGGCTCTCGGTACATACGGTTAGTATAAAGAACCGTCTGTGATACTTATTAACCACAGACGATTCTTTATAAGAACCGTCTGTGATAGGCATGTAAAGAACTGTCTGTGATATACTACCACTATAAATAGATGCTCCCGACAGGCCCCCTGCCCATTCCATTTGAGGCGCCGCCACCCTGCTGCTGCTGCTGCCACCTCCCCATTGGCCACCCTGCTGCTGCTGCCTCCTCCCCCGTTGCGCCACCCTGCTGCTGCTGCCTCCTTCCATGCACATTGTTGCACATTCCGTTTTGAGCTATCACCCCTGCTGCCTCCTCCCCCATTGCGGTACCTCTGCTGCCTCCTCCCATATTGCGCCGCCTTGGAGAGAAGGGTAACGATCTGTAACCCTTTGTTTTTGCTCTAGACTAATCACTAATGTGTAACGATCTGTAACCCTTTATATTTGCTCTAGACTAATAACTAATGTGTTTGGTCATTATGAAGGGTACTTGTGGTTTATTAATATAATTTAACACTAATTAATTTGTTACGTGCATATACGTGTAGATGGACTGAAACTGGATGTACATTGAGAACCGTGTGAGTGAAGAGTATATTAATGGCGTGTTTGCTTTTAGAAGAGCCACGAAAGGTGATATGTTGAAGAAGTGGATAAAATTTATGTCTTGTCCATGCATTGATTGCGGTAATATGAAAATATTTAACAACCTGCGATATCGAAGCTCACTTAATCTGAAGGATTTCAAAAAAGGATATACATGTTGGAGCAGTCACGGTGAAGAGCAGATTATACCGAAAGTCAGTAATGATGACATCGCCGAGGAAGTCAACGATATGCAGGGTATGGAATGTGCTTTTGATGAGGATAGGTCGCATGATGACGATCTGGATCATATGCCACGCGATGCAGAAGGGAACTACGGTGAGATAGAGTTTTGTAAATTCAAGGGCTTAATGGAGGACTCGGGGAAACCTTTATTCCCTGGCTGCAAGCCGGAATACACAAGGTTGTCAACCATGCTTGAACTGCTGAAATTGAAGGCAAGCAATGGTTGGTCCGATATGAGTTTTACGGCGTTGTTAGGTCTCTTAGCTAACATCCTTCCGGAGGGAAACGTGTTACCCAGCACGACCTACCAAGCTAAGAAGGTTCTTTGTCCATTGGGAATGGAAGTAGAAAGAATACATGCATGTTCGAACGATTGTATCCTCTACCGTAAAGAGTATGCGGACATGCATGTATGTCCCGTGTGCAAAGCATCCCGATAAAAACGTAAGAATACTACTAAGGCGAAGCAAGGACCTCCTGCTAAGATGTTGTGGTATCTGCCTGTGATCCCACGTTTGAAGCGTTTATTTGCGAACCGAAAGGAGGCAAGATTGATGCGTTGGCACTCGGAGGAGCGTAAGAAAGATGGGAAGCTCGGACACCTGCCGATTCGCGGTGGAGAAACTTCGATCGAGCTTCAAAAATTGATAAACCGAGGAACATAAGGTTAGGGTTGAGTACGGACGGAATGAATCCTTTCGGTAACATGAGCAGCCGACATAGCACCTGGCCCGTGAATCTATGTATGTACAACCTTCCTCCTTGGCTGTGTATGAAGCGGAAATACATTTTGATGTCACTACTTATCCAAAGGCCGAAGCAACCTGAGAACGATATTGATGTGTACCTAGCACCATTGCTGGAAGATCTTGTGACACTTTGGAACGAAGGGGTACAAGTATGGGATGCGTACAAACGAGAGAACTTCACTTTACGTACCATGTTATTCTGCACCATCAATGATTTTCCTGCCCTTGGTAACCTATCGGGGTTCAGTACAAAAGGAGCCAAAGCTTGTCCGCACTGCTTAGATGATACCGAGAGTGTATGGCTGAACAACTCGCAGAAACTCGTGTATATACGCCACGTAGGTTCCTTCCCAGGATTCACCCATACCGCAAGATGAAGAAACAATTCAACGGAAATAAGGAGGATGGTTCAGCTCCAAGGGCTTTTAGAGGGAAAGAGGTCTATGATATGGTTAAGGATATCGATGTTGTGCTTAGAAAGGGACGTAAATTAAGGACCCCTTAGAAAAATATCTGGAAGAAGCGGTCAATTTTTTGGGACTTGCCTTATTGGGAGTACTTAGAAGTTCGCCACTTCATCGACGTCATGCACGTGGAGAAGAATGTATGTGATAGCTTGATTGGTCTCTTGCTGAACATTAGTGGCAAAACGAAAGACGGTGTTAACGCACGGTGTGACTTGGTTGATATGAACATAAGAGCCGAGTTAGCACCGAAAGAGACCGATAAATGACGAACGTACCTTCCCCCAGCTTGCTACACTTTGTCCAAGGCCGAGAGAAATGAACTGTGTCAAAGCTTGCATGGTGTGAAAGTTCCGTCCGGTTACTCCGCCAATATTAAGAAACTTGTTTCCATGAAAGATTTGAAATTAATTGGTATGAAGTCTCATGATTGTCATGTGCTGATGACACAAATGCTTCCTATTGTAATTAGGAGTATCTTGCCGAACAAGGTCCGGGTGGCAATCTTTAGGCTGTGTTATTTCTTTAACTCAATTGCTCAGAAGGTCATCGATCCTGAAGAACTCGACGCTCTGCAGGCCGAGGTGATGACGACTCTATGTCATCTTGAGATGTATTTCCCTCCGTCATTTTTTGATATCATGGTCTATCTCATTGTTCACCTTGTGAAAGAGATAAAGATATGCACCACGTGTTCCTACTTCATATGTACCCTTCGAGAGATACATGGGAATTACAAGTTCTACGACGGAATCGATCTCGGCCGGAGGGCGTATCATCGATGGTTATGCAACCGAAGAGGTCATTGAGTTCTGCGTCGACTACATGGCTCAGGTGGAACCGATAGGTGTGCCTCTATCTCGTTACGAGGGGAGACTGGAGGGTATCGGGACCATCGGAAGGAAAGCAATCACTCCCGATCTAGATACATACGCGCAGGCCCATTTCACGGTCTTGCAACACATGACCCAAGTATCCCCGTATTTCGACGAGCACAAAGACATGGTACGCCAACAGAATCCAGACCGGTCGAAGGTTTGGATAACGAGATAGCACAACCGTCGGTTCAACGAATGGTTAAAGATGCGATTCACTGGGAGGTCATCAAGTGATGAAACGCTGCTATGGTTGGCCAAAGGGCCAAAATTTATAATTGTGACATGGCAAGGATACGACATAAATGGGTACACGTTTTATACGGCAGCTTAGGATAGGAAGAGCACGATCCGAGCAATGGTGTCCACATAGATGCATTTCACGAGGGGTTTAATACCGCGGGGGCACACGGGTTGAACTCGTACTATGGGTTCGTAGAGGAGATTTGGGAGCTCGACTATATACTTTTCAAGATCCCCCTGTTTCGATGTCATTGGGTTAAACTTCTGCAGGGCGTGAAGGTCGATAAGTACAGCGTCACTACTGTGGACCTCAAACGTGTCGGATACAAGGACGAACCATTCGTACTCGCTAAGCAAGTTTTTCAAGTTTTTTATGTAACGGACCCAGCAAATAAGAACCGCTACGTAGTTCTTCATGGGAAAAGAAGGATTGTCGGAGTTGAGAATATCGTGGATGAGGAAGAGTACAATCAATTTGACGAGTTGCCTCCTTTTGGAGACGGCATCAGACTGGAGGAAGAACCCAGTGTGCAGAAGTTCTGAAGTTCTCGCGGAATGTTTATTCCAGAGAAGCACATTTTTGGTGTGGGTCAATTTACCTCGGTCGGTCGTACCGGCCACCCTTGGCGGTCAGACCGGCCATTAGTTGGCGGTCCATTTGTGCAAATCACAGACGGTTCAATTATAGAACCGTCTGTGATGTGCGTTATCACAGACGGTTCTTTAATGGAACCGTATGTGATTACTCACATCACAGATGGTTCCATTAAGTAACCGTCTGTGATGTTAGAGTTATCACAAACGGTTATTTAATGTAACCGCTTAGATATTCACATCACTGATTTGTTACATTAAAGAACCGTCTGTAATGTTAGAGTTATGACGGGCGGTTCTTTAATAGAACCGTCTGTGATGTTAGTCTATAAAAGTGGCCCGCTCGAATTGTTGTGCACTTGCCCTAGTTCTTCCCCAGAATCGCCGCCTCCCCCGGTCCGGCGCCACCCAACGCCGCCTCCCCTATTCCGGCGCCACCCAACGCCGCCTCCCCCGTTCGGGCACCACCCGACGCCGCCTCCCCCGATCCGGTGCCACCCTAAGGTTCCTTTCCAGCTTGCATGTGTATGGCTTTGTGAATCTTCCACTAAAGCAGTTCTTCTATCCTTGCAATGTCAAGTATATGAGTGAAAGCTTCTATGTACACATGCATTTTGCAGGATAGCATTGATGTCTTGTCTCTAGAACTAACATATTGTCTCAATTTACGCTTGGTACTTAGGCAACTGCTTTATGGTGAGTGTAGGCATGCATTTTGTAGGATAGCATTATTGTCATGTCTCTGAGAATAACATATTTAGAGATGTTAACTCTTTAGGTAATTAGGAAATCATGTTTATGGTTAATGATTGGCCAGTTACTAGAATGATTGATTGCGTGCTAAACAAATTGTCATCTCCAGCAAGAAGTTGTTTGGTAATGGATATGGGGCTCCTAAGAAGTATTGAGACTGATATTCAGCTTGGTACTGCTACTTATTACATAGTGCATCAGGTAGTGTTTTGGTTGGGAGTTACAATCATAATGCAGTGGGTTTTACTGTACATGTAGTTGGATGAGGACTGTGGGATACATCCCTCCACTCTCCCTCCTTTGATTGTATTGGAGCTCTAAATTGTATTTTATACTTAATACATGTATTGCAATTATGGAGTAATCTAACCAAACAATGGGACATAATTCGTTTTACATGTAATTACTGGTTGTTATCTAGCTCTTCTAGATGCTTGATTTCTTTCACATTCGTGTGGTATATGTTTAGCATTTCATTCGGTTTAAATGACATGGATAATTTACATTTGTATACATTGATTTGGTCATTTAAATGCTGGCGGTGATGGCTTGGTTGTGCTTGTGGGTTTTGGTGGTGATGGCTTGGTTCTGCTTGGCAACAGTGCATTATGTGGGCTTAATTTTGCTCTATGATTTAGATAGTCTAATACTGAAATTGGTAGGATTACTAGTTTAGTTTTGAGCTCTAATAGTTTGCTTGCTGCTATCAAAGTAATCATTCAAGGTTTGTTGGCTTTTTATTTGATGTAATGAATTCAGTGATTCTTGTCATATTCTAATAGTTTGCTTGCTGCTATCAAATATTCTTGTCATATTTTGTTTCAGTGAATTACATGTGATTGTTCTGTCAGTCTAGCTAAGCATTGATTAGAACTCAAAATTATAGTTTTATTATCCAATTTGTGAAGAGTATAGACTAAAGGGCTGAGATGACAAACATTGATTCTTTTGCAACTCGCCTTCTGAGAGCACTCAAAATCATGCAATATTTCAGCTATATGTTAAAACTACACTGTTTACAATATTTCCTTCTCCTTTGCAGTTTTTTTGTGTAATTTCATATATTTTATTTACTACGTATCATATATTTAGGTTCAATGGGTAACTTCTATTTGTTTATGTAATCATTGTATACATAACTTATATAGATATCAAGTAAGCGAGATGACAGAGGCACCGTCTTCACCGCCGTCAGCGACATCGCCAAATGCGTCTGGATCTCCGATCAAGGTGGTATGCAGGCGAGATGGCAGAGGAATCTCCAAATTTCCCTCGGGCCGCATAACGATCACGGAGGTCAGTGACGTCGGGATCCCGCTGAATCCCAAGAAAGCAGCTGCGAGATTCCGGACCGTCTGCAGGGTACTTGCAAGGGAACGGGTCCCCATCACCACCCCAACCTGGAAGTCTCTGACGGATGTACAGAGAGACCAGTTGTGGAATGAACTTTCTGTCTCGTTCACTTTCCTCGGCGATCCAGGCACGTGTGCGATGGCACACGCTGCTCGCGATGTGCCACGCGTGGAGGAGCTTCAAGAGCCTGCTTGTCACGCAGTACGTGAACACGGGTCGGACGCTCTTCACGACGTATCATTTCTTATCGCAGGATACATGGGACGCCTTCGTGCAGATGAAGACGACAACCGAATTTCAAGAGCAAAGTGCGGCGCACAGATCTCTCCAGGCACAAAACACTCACCCCATAGACTCGGCACCGCTGGGTACGCGGGTAAAGCCACGCAGTGGGCGGCGGAGGACGAGACCGCTGCCCGACCGTTTGCTGAGATCTCAGACGAGCGCGCTCGAGCCTCGTTATGAGCGAGGGCATCAGCCACATCTTCGGGCAGCATCTCTTTCACAAACCCGGCTGACGAGGCAGTGTCTCAACGTCTGGTAAATTCATCGAACCACTTAATTGTTAATTAGTCCACAACTTCATGGTGTCTACAATAACATGATGTCCTCTTGCAAGAAGCATTGACTTCCGCATCTTTCCAAGGTTCCTTCGAAGTAGACAGGGAGAAGGATGTACTATCTATGACCCTGGAAAACAAAGAGCACCCGGGTCGCACGCGAGGTGTTGGGGTTTACGTACCTTGGAGGGATGGATTCCCACACAACTCCGACACATATAGGAGTAGGAAGAGATCCAAGGACCAGCACGACGCTCGATTGGAACATGTGATTATTGAAAAAAATTCAAGAACAAATAACAAACTTGCAGAACCAAGTAAATCAACTCATGCAGGCGCAAGCCGCCCCTGTTAATTTGGGAGCAAGTCCTCCTCGACATCGGAGTAGCGTCGCGTCCACATATAATTCTGGACATGACGACATGCAATTACCGATCGACGACATCGAGGTAATGTACATCTCTGGAATGCTCCAAAGATATACCTATAGGACGCCTTAGCTAATTGTGTACTATTTTGTAGAAGCCGACGCCCTGCAAGCTCCGAGTGAGGATGGTTGGGTCGATTGCTATTGAGGCTGGGCGGGGTATGGTGTATCCATACCAGGAAGCGGCAGTGCAGCACGGTGCTCAGCTGGCGCAGGGTTACGCCAGGATGCAGGTGGATATGGTACATGACAATTTCATGGCCATCCCACTGGAGATTCCCCCGAACGAAGAAATCATAACACTAGGGGATGCCACGCACACTTTTATCCAGTGGCCCAAGAAGGACATCGCACTGGACCATTCAGTGGCGCGATATCAACAGGACCTTGCCTCTCAAATAGGACCCTCGATGAGTCCGCCTCAACCAAAGCTTCAGAAGGCCGCCACATCGCTTCCCGTCGAGAAGACGGCGAAGGGACAAGAAAAGCGTATCACCATATCGGTCCCTGAGGCGTCTCACGGGAAGACGTCCCTCAGCCGCCTCGTTAAGGACAAATCGAAATCGAAGAACATTAAGACATCTCCCAAACCCGTGAAATACTCCCCTAAGTCCGCTGGTCTCCGGCGAAATAAAGAGCTCAGAGTAGCTTGTCAAGCTTTGCATGATTGGTACTTGCGCAAGACCCGGCGAGAGGGGGCCATACCGAATCACCGCCGACACGAGAGGAGCATTTTCTCCACGAGCACCGCCACTCGTCGTGGGCTTCAAGACTTATTTGACCTATACAACCTAAGCGCCTCGACGCCTCACTTCTACGATCTCGGATATCGTAAGTGTGTACAATCAATTTCTACACTCACGTGATACCGATAAATATCATAACTCATTACTTATGTACGTATACATTATGAAATATGCTCACAAATCAAAGAACCGGTGGGTTTCTCGACCCACACGTGGTCTCTGTGCAAACAATCAATCAAGACGATCCTACGCCGAGAATTACATAAAAATAGGATTGCTTGCTCGACGACAAGGACTACATAATGGTGCCCTACAACCGTAAGTAAGTGCTTCAATATTTGCTATACAAATTTCGCTTCAACATAGGTTTATGACTATAGCGACATACATGAGTAGGTTCCATGAATTCTTCCGATTCTTGTGCCAAAGAGGAACATGGTATTGTACCTTGATTCTTTACACAACAAAATCACGACTTCACCCTTCTTAAAGGAATACTCGATGTATGTTCATTTCCTCCGCACATAACTCTATTGTAGTCTTTCTTCGCTTGAAATGGACGAGGATAACTTTTTGAATCATGTAGGCGCTCATCGGCTATGTTGCCGAGAGAGGTTTATACAAGGAACGAGCGCCACATCGACTCACGTGATGTGATTTTGACGCGCTACAACACAATAATCATATATCATACTCGTAATATTGCGTCTCGAATCGTACATATATATGTAATTCTATTTTTGCAATGTCACAAAGAAAACGAGATCACCTATGCGCATTCTACGATGCCATCATATGCACTATTGATTGCTTCTAGGACGACGATCCCGTGTTTGTCCATCTCGTAATAATTATTTTCTAATTATAAATTTAAATATATATGCTTACTACTTTACTCTCGCTAGCGGCATGTGGTTTGAACATGGAGTTAAATGCACTCGAGATGGACCAGGTCACACACGTTCGAGGGGAGCTCTGCGGCTTCATCAAGGCAGACATAGTTAACACCACCGGAAAGTTTCACGCTGACGACACCGATGAACTACCTCGAAACAATTGATTCAATATTGTAATTCACTTTGACTGGTTGTAATTCAATTTGTAACTCTAGCGACAATACTTGAAACATTCTTTTGTAATTGATTTTGAGTTAAATGATCACTTTGAGTTGTCAACAATTATTTATGATATGTTTCTGCATGTTAGTTTTCAGAGGGCATGGCTAGCAATTCCTAAGGATGGCTGAAAATACGACAAAAATTAGTTAGGTCGAAATACAAAAACCGTCTGTGAAGGGCAGATATCGCAGACGGTTCCAACCAAGAACCGTCTGTGATATCTTAGTAAAATCGTCTGTGAAGGGCAGATATCGCATACGGTTCTTGGTTGGAACCGTCGGTGATATGCAGTTTATCACAGACGGTTGTATTAATAAACCATCTGTGATACTACAGAATCACTTACGGTTCCAACCAAGAACCGTCTATGATACTAAGATATCACAGACGATTCTTGGTTGGAACCATCTGCGATATCTGCCCTCCACAGACGGTTTTTATTAAAAATCGTCTGTGATAAGACTTATCACTGACAGTTTTCCAACCGTCTGTGATAACCGCCTGTTATCACAGACATAAAATTTCAGACAGTTCAAAAACCGTCTGTAATGACTGTTACGAACCGTCTGTAATGAGCTTTTCTATAGTAGTTGTCGGTGTATTAGAACCGATCTTACGTAAAGATTATTTGATTCGGGGGGTCTCCTAGAGATGAAATCACGCAGAGTAGTTGACACGGGATGTTTAGACAGGTTCAGGCCTTCTCCGGAGAGAATAATAACCCTAATCATGTGTGTATGGTATTCTTGATGATCAAGTAAAAGACTAAGACTATTACAGAGAATAGTACTTTTGTTTCTACTTGACTAGCTCTTGTTTTTTCCCCCTTTTATCCCTCTGATTGATGCCCTTATATAGTCGTGAAGAAGTAGCCGTTTTGTCTCAAGGGAGATGCGCCTAATTAATCCAAAGAATGGGCGATGATGGCAGAATTACCGCGCCTCGGCTTCTTCACGCCGTCCGCAATTATCTTCCGGAGATAATGGGGTAATCACACACCATTAATAAGCGGAATAATAGTGCGTGTAGACCGCTCGGATTCTTTAATCAATTGGACCCACTCACCGTAGGTTTGATTATAAGGTGGTGAAGTTTACTCGGTCGAGAAGAACTTATTTACCGGTAGCGATCGTAAAAGGACTTACGACTGTGTAACAAATCGAGAAGGACTTACGACTATGTAGTGGTCGAGAAGGACTTACGACCATGATATAGTTGTAGCAAGACTTACGACTATGTGGGTGATTGTAGAAGAACTTACAATCACTTGGTAGGCCTCTCCCTTATAGATATAAGGGGTACTTCTGGGGACTATGTGACATCATATTTACCCATAATAAGAATTATAGATAAAAGATAAAATGAGGATTATTAGATCCTCGTCATCTAGCCCCCCAGCTTCAAGTGAAAATAACTTACTTGGTAAAGGTTTCAGAATGGACTTACGACCATGAGAATGTCAGAGAATGATAGTCGAAGGAAAAACTCTTCGACATTTGAGTGCTGCTTTGACCAGAAATTTGCTTGGTCAGGAAGGTTGCTTACGACTATCAAAAAGTCATAAAAAACCCCTACGACCGCCTGGTGGTCGTAGTAGGGGAATCGGAGAAAAAACTCTTCCGATTGATACTTCCTTCGACTAGAAAGACTTGGTCAAGAATGTAATTTTGCTTGGAGGTGACAATACGTACCTATTTTTTCTCGAACGGACCATCCGGGAATTGCAACCGCTCTCATAGACTTGTCCGATGAAGCGGTTCCGGCGGTACAACCATCTCTCATAGACCTATAGCCGAGACGGTTTCCGGCGGCGAGATCGTGTGGTTATAAAAACTTACCAGGAGGTAGACTTGGATTTTTACTTTTCCCCCAAATCACTCCGCTGTTCTTCGAGCTCTTGCTTTCTCCATCCTCGACTAGGTTTCATCTTCTCCGCCGCCAACCCAATTAAAAAACTTCTTGCTTCTGAGCGAAATGGCCAAGAGAGTTTCTGAATGGGAGGAATCGGAGATGGATGCGCTAAGATCAAGATCTTGGTCGATGTCGGAAGATTCGAGAAGGCTCGTGAAGTGGATTCCACTATCGGGCAAAGATCGCCATCGGGGAGAATGGGCAAATTCCGCCTTCCAAGCGTGACAGAGTGCGGCCTTCGATTGCTCGCCCACCCCTTTCTTACTGAGTACTCGAACACTTTGGGGTGGAACTTGTGAACTTAGGTCCCAATTCCATTACTATGTTGAGTGTGTTCGTATCTCAGGCGAGGCGTGCACTGGGATTCCATGGATCTCGATTTGTTTCAATATTATTATGGGATGGCTCGACAAACCGGAATCGCCTAAGTCATGGCTCAAGGTCCACGACTCAAGTCGAAGGAGTACATTCAGAGTTTCACCCGGCCTTCGTGGGAAATTTGGAGGAAGAGGTGGTTCTACCGAAGGTCACCTCAAGACACCTTTCTTTGCGGGAAGGTCGCTGAAAGAAATCTTCATGGGACTCAACCTCAAGATATCAAATGGATTAGCCCTTATATTCAAGCTATTAAGGACTTGAAGGAAGAAGGGTCGACCGGATGGCATGTGGTGAAGGATTTCATCACACGCAGAATTAGTCCTCTCAAGAAACGAGCATCTCCTATGTGGAGGTACTCGGGAGAGGAGACCCCACAGAGACTACGAGGAGGGTAAGCAATTGTCGACTTAGCTCTCCGCTTGGTCTTTCTCAACCTTGTCTAATATTTTTATCTGCTTACATATCTTTCACAGCCGAGGTTGACTCTCAGTCGACTCATCTGTGAGAAGTCCCCGCCACCCGAGGGGCGGTTCTCAAGTCATTGCGGCTTTGTCCGCAGATGAAAGGATAGAGCGCCTAAAGGTAATCAAAAATCTGATTCTTTCTTTAGGACTTTATAGTCGAGAAGATACTTACGACTAATGGTGATCGAGAATATCTTACGATCAAGAAAAAGTCGAGAAAAACTTACGACTTGGTACTAGTCGAGAAAAACTTACGACTAATTAGTGATTCTTCTTTTCTCGCTTTGCTTTACGTAAAGTAGGCATGGAAAACCGTCAGACGACGAAGAAGTCGCTCGATGACTATTGGCGCCGGGTTGTCGAAAGACAAAGGCTCGGCCTCCCTCAAGAGACGCCGACTTGTAAAATCTGCCGATAAGGGGGAGCAAGCTCGAGCTCGTCTTCGACCGCACCCTCTACAAAGCCGCGCGCACCGTAGTTGTTTCAAGCCGAGGCCGCACCGTCCGGCCGAGGAGGTTGAAGCAATGAACCTCTTAAGCGCAAACCTCGCAAGGCTAAGGTACCTTCTATTATGACACTAATCTTTCGCAGATTGGTGCCACTCCTAGTTTTATTAAGCAACCGGAAAGGAGAATCGGAAAGATTTTATGTCTTTTATGAAGGACGACGCCAGATCAAGACAACTCGCAATCGAGGCGAGGTCGCTTCGGAATGGTCGAGACCGATCTCGCCCATCCGAGGATCGTGAAACCGAGCCCCGATCCTCGTTCAAACTCTACGACCGTGACGTGGTCGAGCCGATAATTATTGAACCTCGACCGACGTGGTCGTGGAGAAGAAAAGGTCCTCCGTAGGGAGGATTGCTCCAAAATTCCCGGTTAAGACCGAGTGCAGAGGTATGTGAAATATACTAAAGTGTAAGAACGACATTTACCTTTTCTTTTCACAACCTCGATTTGCTTTTCTTTATTTCATCCGACTCTTCTTGACCTGAATACTTCACGAGAAGTCCATTGCTATCCCTTCATTCATCGGAGAGGTATCAATGGAGGTGGTCAAGCATCACCCTTGACCTGTGGCCGATGAAGTCGAGACTCCTGCAGTGACTTCCACATCTGCCGAGGTCGTAACTCACGACCACCGAGGTTGTAGAAACAACGAGGCGGTTGTGGAAGCCTCGGTCAAGGTGGTGACCACCTGCGCACCGCCTGGGAAGGAAATCGAGGAGGCGTTCCTTCCCTACCCAAAGAGAAATCACGAACCGAAGGAGAAAATTTCAACTTCGTGGTGACTTCTTTGGGCCCGCCTCCGTCGAGGGTCTTCGCTTCAGATCTCGTGACCGAGTCCCCATCCCAAAGATATTCCTAATACGGAGAATACTTTTGATAACGAGCGCCTTGAGAAGGTGTGGTGGGACAAGGTCGCGAGGATAGATAAGTCGCAGAACCCTGACCTTGTATATTCAATGTTTGCTAGGACGACTATGAATGTAAGTATCTTCAAAATACTTATATGTGTGGCTTTCCTTCTCTTCTCTTTGTTTTCTTTTGCGTAAAGCTCGAGCAAATTGTCGTTGTCTGTGAGTATCATCGACAACTTTTAGAGCTAAGACAGAGAAAGAACTACTCAAGCAGAGGCGAGAGGTGGTAAGTCACTTATCATTCATAGTTGTTTTTGACTTAAATACTGTGAGAATAGTCATGGAAGAAACTCATGATTAAGTATTAGTCGTAAAAAGCTTTACGACTACTTATGACCAGTAGTGGTCGAGAAATACTTACAACCATATCGTAGTCGCAGAAAAAACTTACGACTAAGTTAGTGGTTGTAGAAGTACTTACAACCATATCGTAGTCGAGAAAAACTTACGACTAGGTCGGTAGTTGTAGAAGTACTTACAACCATTCGGCTGAAGTTTATCTCCGTTCCTGTTCTTTGTATGTTAAACAGTGATACGAAGACCTTAGATGACTCACTCGACTATGAAAAAGAAGAGTCGAGGAGGCTAAGGAACGAAGTATTAGTCCTCTCTGATAGACTTCGAGAGACCTGCTCTCGTGCATCTAAAAGATTGCAGGAAAAAAAAAGCGAAGTTCGAACTTAAGACTGCTTTTGATCTTTAACCTTACCCGACTCTCCTTTCTTCTCGGATAAAGAAAAAGAGATGCGAAGCTCCGCATCAAGTTCAAGAAAAAGCTTTGGTCATTCAGAGTTTTCCTGACACGCGAATAAGGATCAAGAACTCGAGGGTCCTAGAACTCACCAACATGTAAGTAAATCTTTACCGTTATCCTTTTGAGTATTTTCCTTTTCTAATGCCAATTTCTTGTTCGTAAATTGATGTCCAATTGAGAAACCTCGAGGTGAAATCCAAGCAAAGACCTTAATCTGCAATGAGTCCGTCCGCATTGCTAAGATGAATGCAGATGACATCGAGCATGGGAGCAAAAGCATGTCAAACCGCTGCTTCCCATCGAGAAGAGGTCAAGAAATTGATTCTCAATTAGTAGGTAAGAAATGCTTTACCTATAATTATCTTTGTGTTATTTTTCTCTAGAAGTATATTTTTGTTTGACCGTATTATTCTTTTCGTAACAAGTGGTCGAAAACAAGAAGCTTCATGAGGCTTCGACTTGTACCCAACAGAGATGGAGTCGATGAAGACTAGTCTTCAAGGCAACATCATTCTCTGAACAATGTGCTTAGTGAGCTACATTCGAGGGAAAACTCCTCGAGAAGATACTATAGTTGCGCCACACAAGTACTATTGGGGAACAAGTCGGAAAGTTGCAAGAAATGGTGACCACTCAAGGCTAATCTGTCAATCAATAAGGGAGGCATTGAAGCTCATTGTAAGTTACGCTTGGCGAAACTTAAAGCTCAAGACCCCGCCTTAATGTAAAACCAATCGAAGCCGACTTGATCGTCACGAATCGAGGCAAGTCGTCTGATTGAGGAAATGCGTCATTGGTAAAAAGGTGGCGAGGAAATGCAACTAGGCTCTCCCTTTGAGTAATCTTGTAACTACTTTGTAAGGCGCATAATTTTTGTTGATGAGTAATATATGATCCGCCTCATTTCAAAATCATCTTGTCGAGTAGTTAGTAACTCAAAAGATAATAAACGAATGAAAGACTAAGAATTGAAGTCAAATTAATAACTTTATCCTAGCCCTCGACTATTTGCTTAGATTGTTTAGACAATCTAAATAAATAGTGTTTAAAATGGGGTTTCAAAACAAAGAGACGTTTATTTAACTTATAGCTTTTGTTACGGTTGTCAAACACCGGTCGAAAAGAGTAGAAACGACTCGACACTAGGAAGTTCCTTCTAGTGGCGGTGACCACGTCGCAGAGAGAAAAGGCTTCGACTAGGTGATGTTACCATCTCCGACTAGTTTAATCAAACCAAGAACAAAGAACTTGAGTTAAGCAAACGCCTAGAGGACTTTAATAATTCGCTCGCCTTTTCCGATGGATTCGATAAGTCTTTTCCAAAGAGCAAAAAGTAGGAGGCGAGCGACACTAGGAAGTTTCCTTCTAGTGGGCGGTGACCACATGCAGAGAGGAAAGACTTCGACTAGGTGTGTCTCTTCCTTCACCAGCTTAAAACAAATCGAGTACACCAAAGGTGGTCGAACAAATGTAAGAAAATGCACTCTACTTAGAATATTTTTGAATTTATCAAAAAATAGACTAAGATTGAGAGAGTTGGCTTTGAGAACATTACGACTAGATAGAACCCGAGCTCTTTGTATTGGCAAGAAAATGAGTAACGAGTCGATGCTAGGAAATTCCTTCTAGTGAGCGTAACCACATGCGAGAGGAGAAGTTTCACCGGATGACGCTTTCGCCGCCGGTGTAAAGAAAACGGGTGTTTTCATATCATAGTCGAAAGATTAAAAAGCACTACTCAAAAATAAGGCAAAAAGAGGTAGAAAGAACTCGACTTTTATTGCTCGAGAAACCGGTCACACATAGAATTTGCGTGAATCGGGTCGATGTTCCAAGAGTTTAAGAGAACTCGCCCATCTTCCATTGCTAGTCGTGATCGACTCGCCGAGTTACTTCGACCATCGTAAGGACCTTCCCATTTAGGGAAAGTTTATTCCGATTAGACTTGGATTGGCGAGCCTCAATACTAAGTCACCTACAAAGAAGGTGCGAGGTTGACCTTACGATTATAGTATTCGCGCAGGCTTGTTGGTAGACCGCCGAACGGATTAAGGCTAGGTTTCTCCTCTCTTCGAGTAGGTTAATGTTATCTCGCCGAAGTTGTTCCCGGTCCGAGTTATTGAAGGTTTCAACTCGTGTCGACCGCAATTTTAGCTCCGAGGAAGCATGACTTCGCCCAAAACTAGAAAAATGGTGTTTCTCTGTTGTTCGATCGGTGGTCGCATTTAACCGCCCATAATATGGAGGGTAATTCTTGTACCTAAGCCCCGAGCGCTTAATGTCGGGTCAAGACTCGAGTTTTAATTCTCGCATTATTTGGCCGCTTGCACGCTCGACCGCCCCATTGCTTTGGGGATGTGCAATGAAGCATAGCATAGCTTGGTACCTAACTCGCCGCAAAATTCACCAAATTTTGCACTTGTAATTGTTTACCATTGTGCGTAATTATCCGACTTAACTCCAAATCGACTAATTACGCTTCTCATCATGAACCTTTTGTCGCCCGTTGTTATCCGATTCATGAGTTCACTTGATCCATTTTGTGAACGTGTCAATAGCCACAAAAGGAATTCAAACCTCCGGAGCTTTGGGAAATGGTCCTAGGATATCAAGCCCCTGTGTCGCAAAAGGCCAAGAAAGAGGTATTGTTTGTAATGCTTGAGTGGTTGGTGTATCTGTCTACCATGGAATTGGCATCGACACACTTTTAACCACTTCCATAGCATCGACTGGTCAGAGGCCAAGAAAACCTTGTCGAAAGGCTTTACCAACCAATGTTCTATAGGAAGCATGCGTCCCACGATGCCATCGTATATCATGAAGGAGTGTTATTCTTCGCTTTGCGGAATGCATCGCATGAGTATCCCTTAGGTTCCTCGCTTATAGAGGACTCCTTCAACCAAAGTATACATTTTGGCTTTTCGGGATAATCGACCGCCTCAAGATCATCTTCGCACGGAACCCTTGTAAAGATACTCGTAGATGGGAGTCATCCGTATCCTCGTAGTCTAATGAGGCCATCTCAATAGAAGGTGTCTCGGTTTTTCGACCGTAGACGGCTTTTGGAGTTGCTCCAAGAAAACCCTTTGGTACCGTAGATCGGAAGAAGCCATCCGAGCAAGTTGGTCTGCGAGGAAATTATCCTTCGAGGATGAATTGTACCTCAAACCTAAAAATGCTTTTCTAGCTTGCGAACTTCCGATAAGTATTGAGACATTGTCGAGCCAGAGCACCGTACTCTTTCCGACTTGATTTACGACTAGTTGAGAGTCTCCTCTCACGAGTAGTCGATTTAATTGAGAGTGCTTTCGCACTCGTATGCCGCCTAGCAAACCTTCGCGACTCGCCACATTATTAGTGGCTGAAAGTTTAATTGTATGGCATACTTTAAGGTTTCTCCCAGAGGAGATACCAGACCACCTCGACCCGAGCCACTTAAAGTAAGTGACCCGTCAAAGTACATCATCCACCGGTCGGGAATCAGATCGGGATCTGAGCGAGTTCAGATTTGTCCATTCGGCGACAAAGTCCGCCAAGATCCGATTTTATGGCCGTTCGGGACACGAATGGAGGTCGAACTCCCAAGTTCGATCGACCATTTTGCCATGCGCCCCATTGTTTCCTTATTATGGAGGATTGCTCCCAAAGGAAACTCAGACAAGACCTATTTTGTGCGCTCAAAATAATGCCGAGCTTCTCAAGACATGAGGAGGGCATATAGAAGTTTTTGGACCGAGGGTAACGCCCTTAGGCCCGTAAAACTTCGCTAACGTAGTAAACCGGTCGTGTATGCGCTTTCACGCTCTACGACTAGTATCGCTTGCGCTTCTTTGCTGTGGCGTGGCGGCTAGGTAAATTAAGAGCGCCTCTTCCGCTTTGGAGAAACCGAACAGAGCACTCGAAAGATACCTCTTGACATCCTCAAAGGCGTTTGCCTCATTCGACCACTCAAAACCTTCATGTCTCCGAGAAGTTTAAAGAAAGGTAGTCCTTTTCTCCTAGTCGTGCAATGAAACGACTTAAAGCCGCCATGCACCCAAAGGAGTTTCGGACTTCCTTTTTGTGTTTGGAGGACGATCCGAGGATGGCCTTTATTTTTTCAGATTTGCTTGATTCCTCGCTCGGATACTAGGAATCCAAGCAATTTTCTCAAGAAATTCCAAAACACACTTCTCTGGATTGAGTTTTAAGCGGTGCTTTTCGAGGTTGTCGAATGTTTCTTGTAGGTCGCTGATATGATTAAGTCTCTTAATGCTTTTACGACTAGATCATCAACATAGGCTTCCAAATTCTACTAACCGAGATGAAAAAGTCGATTGCATTAGGCGTTGAAAAGAAGCACCGCATTCTTTAGACCAAATGGCATTTTGACATAGCAAAAGGTACCAAATGGAGTAATGAATGCGGTCTTTTCTTCATCGCTTAAACACATATTGATCCGTGGTATCCGTAATATGCATCTAAAAACTTAATATCTCACAACTGCGCAGAGAATCAACCACCGATCGTCACGAGGTAAAGGGAAATCATCTTTTGGACAAGCTTTATTAAGATCAAGAAGTCCACGCACATACGCCATTTGCCGCTTGACTTTTTGACCATTACAGGTTAGCCAACCACTGGGTGGTTGACTTCTCTTATAAAGCCCGCTTTAAGTAGCTTATCCAATTCGATTTAATAGCATCTCGTCGATCAGGGCAAATCTCCGTAATTTTTATTTTACAGTACTTTATCAGCCGTAAAGCTAGCTGTGCTCGATCACCTCCCCGGGACTCGGGCATGTCGGATGCTTGCCACGCAAAGACATCTGCGTTAGCTCGGAGGAAGGTAATGAGGGCGTCTTCCTATTTGGGGTCGGAAGTCTCCCCGATGCGAACAGTCTTCGAGGGCTCTTCTGCGCCCGGAGGAACCTCTTTGACTTGGTCGTTCGGCTTTGGTGCGACTTTTAGGCTTCGACTTGCTAGTCGGTCGACTTTCATCTCGAGTTGGTATTTGACCAACCATCTCGAGGATCGACGGCCGCAGACTATACGCCATCTTTTGTCACATCGAATGGTGATCACTCCTTTGGGACTCGACATCTTAAGACATTGATACCCGTAATGAGTAGCCATTAAGAATTTTGCCAAAGTTGGTCGTCCGAGTATGGCGTTATATGCCGATCGAAATCGACCACATCAAAGGAGACTTTCTCGTCACGAAATTACTTGGTGAGCCAAATGTTAAAGGAAGAGAAACTTGGCCAATAGGTTTGGTCAAGACCGAGACGATTCCATGAAAAGAGTATCGCATCGCCTTACCTTTGTCCCGGTACTTGCATCTCGCCCGTGCCATTAGTAAATAATATGTTCAAAGAATCGCCACCATCAACCAACACTCGATTGACCCGACGGTTGTTGATGGTGGGTTCGACCACAATCGGATATCGACTGATCGACTCGTAGTGATTGGGCATCATCCTTCTCAAAAGAGATGGTAACTTCCGACCACTTGGTAATTTATTGACGAGAGGAGTATGTATAGAATTTACCTCTCGTCCGCTGACTTTAAGTTGTCGCTTGGAGTCGATATCGATGATCCTCCGTAGATGTGCTCAACGGTATGTTGCGGATCTTGGAACGGCATCTCCTCATCATCCGACGACTTTTGGCCACTCGTATGTCCTACCCGCCGAGGGTAGGGAGTGGTGCTTGCCGTTGTAGTAGTCTTCGAGCTTTCTTTGGAAAACTTCTAGCTATGGAGGTCATGTCCTTCCTTTTATGAAAAGGACACCACCTTGGTTTGTCGCTCCTACGATCGTGGCGCTTACCTTTGCCTTGATCAGTACGACTTGGTGGTTTGGGGCTCTCCATCTTTCACGGCGGAACCTCCTTGGAACCACCGGTTTGTGGTTTTGACTTTTATTTTCTTCTTGGACTTTTTGATTTTTATCCTTACTAACTTCACGGCTCTCGAGGAGTATATGTTTCTCGATCGATAGTGTTGTTCCACTCGACCGCCTCGTAGCGCTTGCATATCGATCGCCATCTCAAGAGTTCGAACCTTGATGTTGGGAGGATTCAAAGCAATGTCCTCCGTTATTCTTCATCTGCGGACTCCTTGCTTAAAAGCCCCGATCACAGAGGAATCGAAATTTCGGATTGAGTTACGAACCCGACTAAAGCGCTTGATGAATTGACGCAAAGTCTCGTTGTTGTTCGCTTTATCCGGCAAGTCGCCTTCTTTTCGTAGGCGGTTGTATGTGCCTTGAAAATTCGCTGTAGAAGATCGCAGAGGTGTTGCCAAGAGTAGATCGACTCGAGTGGTTGGTTTAATAACCACGATCGAAGCGGATCCTTCGAGCACAATCGGAAGGTAATTCGCCATTACATGCTCTCCTCCTCCTGCCGCTCGGACAAATAGCTTGTATAGATCTCAAGAAATTGATGGGATTTTGAGATCCATCAAATTTCTCCATGTTCACTAGTCGAAAATGAGGTGGCCAATGAATCTTTCAAGGTCGCGAAAATGCCCTGCATCCCAGAATCACTTCTTGACGCCTTCTTTGTAGGAAAGAGGGTTAATGTCACCAGTGATCGATACGACGATACCCTTGAACAGACGATTGCTCGTAGTAGGTCTCGTTCACGAGGAGAATACTCCTCGTATTCCACTCGTTAAGAATTTCTTTGTCGGTGGTGAATGATCACCTCTTCGAGGGGCTTCTTGATCTTGGTGATCGAAAAGTATTTCTCGAATAGGGATCGATTCGCCTTATGGTCGGTCGATTCCTACGTGAGAAATATTCGATTGATCAGTAGGCGAGGAAGTCGATTGCTACGACTCACCGAATGTTGTCGATGAGGTACCTCCGGCCTTGTCATCACAGTTCAAGTCTTTGCGTAATCTCTTCAAAGAAAGAGATCGTACCACGCGCTCGAGCAAGCTCTTGGTCGGGTTCTCGAGTAGGTCGTTGATGTCTTGGAGTTCTTGTACCTCCTCCGTGATGTTGAATGCGCCCAGCAGTTCTTCTAGATCGCAATTTTCTTTCTTCCGACGACATCAAAATCCTCCTCATCAGTCTTTGAGGCCTTCTTAGTGGAGTGCGAGAATATCGAGGATTTCTCGCTCATCATCAGTGTTGGTTCTCTCGCCAACGGTGGTGCCCTTGCCATTACCACGAGGCGCGGTGTGTGATCTTCGGGAGTGTTCTTATCTCGGCCTCCATGAGGTCGACCACGATTTGGGGAAGGACGAAGACCTCCGCTGATGATTCTCACTTGCGCCGAGGCCTCCCCGCTGAGGAGTGCTCGAGAGACACCATCTGGCGACTTGGAGTAATCCTCTCGGTAGGGGAACTCGGTTATAATCGTCTCCGCTCGCAAATGAGATCTGCGGGAGACGGCCGAATTTGCAGAAAAGCATGCTTGATCCCACCTCTCTGGAGTTACCCCGAGAGAGAGGATCACTAGATCTTTGGTGGAGTCCTGGAATGGTGGCTCCCGTAACTTGATTTACCAAGTCGGACCGCCTTAAGGGGACTTGAACACTTGGAGAAAGAACTCGTCGTGTTGTGAGTCCTCCCGGGAGCGGTCTGGTCGGATTGACCCTTGTCCTTTGAGGGAATTGGCTCCTCTGTTGGACGTATTGTTGTGGGGGATAAGGATCCCTCCTCAACTCCATTAATGGGATGGTTTCTGGAGAATAATCTCGGAGGCAACATCACCATCGGCGGATGCATCACTCGGCTCGTAGTCAAAACCGCATCCATGTCGACGTCTGCGAACCGCCAAGTCAAACCAGTTCTCCTCGCTCCATTCTCCCGCCATGATTGCATGAGATTGGAAAAGAGAGTATGTTGACAAGAGATTACCGGAAGATCCCCACTGACGGCGCCAAGCGCCGGTGTATTAGAACCGATCTTACGTAAAGATTATTTGATTCGGGGGGTCTCCTAGAGATGAAATCACGCAGAGTAGTTGACACGGGATGTTTAGACAGGTTCAGGCCTTCTCCGAAGAGAATAATAACCCTAATCCTGTGTGTATGGTATTCTTGATGATCAAGTAAAAGACTAAGACTATTACAGAGAATAGTACTTTTGTTTCTACTTGACTAGCTCTTGTTTTTCCCCTTTTATCCCTCTGATTGATGCCCTTATATAGTCGTGAAGAAGTAGCCGTTTTGTCCTGCGGGAGATGCGCCTAATTAATCCAGTAACGGGCGCATGATGGCAGTAATTACCGGCGCCTCGGCTTCTTCATGCCGTCTGGCAATTATCTTCCAGAGATAATGGGGTAATCACACACCATTAATAAGCGGAATAATAGTGCGTGTAGACCGTTCGGATTCTTTAATCAATTGGACCCACTCGCCTGTAGGTTTGATTATAAGGTGGTCGAAGTTTACCTGGTCGTAGAAGAACTTACGACTGTGTAGCAATGTAAAAGGACTTACGACCGTGCAATGATCGTAGAAGGACTTACGACTATGTAGTGGTCGTAGAAGGACTTACGACCATGATATAGTTGTAGCAAGACTTATGACTATGGGGGTGATTGTAGAAGAACTTACAATCACTTGGTAGGCCTCTCCCTTATAGATATAAGGGGTACTTCTAGGGACTATGTGACATCATATTTACCCATAATAAGAATTATAGATAAAAGATAAAATGAGGATTATTAGATCCTCGTCAGTAGTGGAATTAACACTTTTTTAAGGTACTTGGTGTATTTGACTGGTATGGTAACAATCCAGTGCCACCAGAAGTATGGATGTTGCCATATTGCCTGTCAATTCACCCAGGTTCTGCTTTCCCTCCTTTGGGCATTTACACCTTTTCTTGTATTGTATGTATATGATATGTTCCATAACTCAAGTGATAAACATTGCCATGTGTAGATTCTACTACTGGCTGTAGTGCATGAATACACTTATACACATATTCGAGATACAAGTATGGTTCTAGTAGCCAGTGATACACAAAGGAATTTGGTATGGGTTAATAATTTAAACTAGCATTGAATGGAAGATGCAGCTATAGACATTTTTGACCCTAACTAGAAGTCATGAGATTTTGACATGCCTAGAATGGTTAGACTTCCTCATAATTTGTTTTTGTATCTTAATTACCATAAGCTATCGATAAATATCTGTCCAATCAATACTGATCCCATATATTTGAAATTCTTGATACATTCTTCCATCCTATTTTATTTAATGGGCCAACGATCAAACTAATTTGCATTATCATATTATTAATTAGTAATCATTTTTTATGTTGCTATGTTATTCCTTGCTGATATTCTTTACACTGTTGTGCAGGGCGAATGTGGTGTCATTGCCGAATGCTAATATTGATGTGCGTGGGCTAAATTATTGACAATATGGCACAAGTTCGTCTTATGAGGCCATGGTGAGCCAGAGTTATTGGGAAGCCCTAAGTGGATCTTGTGAGGCCAAGGCGGTTCTGACTCCTGAAAATCTTTGAGAAGTCCCACTGCCACTTGACCATGCTGACATCATGCTACTTACCAATTTGGGGTGTCACGAACTGTGCCCGTGTTGAATAATACAGTTTTGGAAATATTTGTTGTAGTGCTAGATCAGTGATGGCAGGGACATTCGCTAGTTTTGTGTAGTCACAGAATTCAGACCTGACGAATGAAATGTTTGTGGTTCTGATTCGCCAAGGCCGGCGTAGAACCAATTGTTTTGTGCTGGGATCAAAACTGGCGATGAGGACCAAGCTTACACCTCCTCAGACTATGGAGTTTTTTGTTTGCAACTATGGAGTTTTTGAGGTTTTCTTGTCTGACCTTCAAGGCGATGAGGACCAAGCTTACAGAAAGATCATACTTCGTGCAGGGGATGTACAAGGAAATAATGTTTTTGTAATAGTTGTAGAAGGTGAATTGGGCGAGCAACCCTTAGATGTTTTTTTTATTTCGTTGTTTTTGTTTGATGTAGTGGTTTTCGGATCTAGAATAATAGCCTTGATTAATAAAGATGAACTTTGTTGAATTAGAACCTTTGTTATGAATTTAGTATATTTATGTATGTTTTATTTATTTATTTTCAAGTAAAAGTTTCGAATGTGGACGAAAAAGATGGCACAACAGGGTACAACATGGCAAAAAAGCACAAACATGGTCAAATCAATTTATTAAACTTTTATAAGTTAAACAATACAAAAAAATATTACAAGTCACAAAACAAGGGTAGTGCAGCCTTTTTACGATGATCCTTCTCATTTCTGGAGCTGGAGTCAATTTTCTAACCAAACACCTCCTTAGACTACTCCAACTTCTCATAAGAGTGGATCCAAGAGTGAAGCTGGAGTTGGAGCTGTAAAAACTTGAAGCAGAGCTATACCAAACAGGGCCTTAGTATGCGGTACTTTAATTTTATCCATCTTTTGTAATTCATGAGCATAGAAGAACTTGAGGTTGATATACTTTATGGGTTGACTCTTCACACAACTCATTTGTACTTGTGCAACACAAGCTGTATTATCTTCATAGATAATAGTGGGGATTTGTACTGTATTCAATCCACACAACTGTTGGATGTAATGAATCATCTGCTGAAGCTCCTCAAAGAGCTGCAGGCTGAGATGGACGAGAAGAAGGGGCGAGAGAAGCTGCATGAGGAGTAGGAACGCGGGTATGCCCGGCGACTCGAGGCCGAGAGGGCGCGGAAGAGGGCCATCGTGGCAAAAGCTAAAGAGCAAGGCGAGGAGTACAATACCGAGCTAAGCCGCAAAGGCAAATAGCCATGTTCCACGCAGTAGTTTGACCCTCTTCGTCTATATGTCTCATGTATTTCTTATTCCCTAAAGGCATGTGTGTACCGTTCTTGGTTCGTTAGCTTACGTGGCATGTAACCCTTTTGTCGGATCAGCTGTCGTGTTGTTATCGTTACACCATTTCTCCAAAGTTCTTCACCATGTATGAATTATATGGTGCATTGCAAGAATCACTTACCTTCATACTTACGACTCATTGCTACCTCTATCGTCCTCACAAAATTATTTAGAAATTTACCGCACTACAACAACATATGACGATCACAAAATGTTATTGCGAGTCTAACAGATTTCGTACCCTTGGGATTCTACGAAAATCACAAACGGACCAACCAATCTTGTCAGCACCCTTTTATTTAAAAAAACAACCTACAAACAACATTTGCTAAACGTATTACCTACAAAGAAATTTCATTTATTCTCACACTATTATTTTCAGCGGATTAATAACATAATATTGTTATATTTAAAATCGCTCCGCGGTCGAACGACTACCATAAATCGCTCAACCACTAGGCGACTTGGGTCTAGTCGCTTTACCGTTGAGCGACAAGGCCACATGCCGCTCGACAGTTGGGCGACTTGGACCAGTCACCTAATGATTGAGCGACCAAATCTAGGTTGTCCATTGGGGGAGCAACAGAATATTATTTCTGTAAAATAAAAAAAGATAAGTATATTACTGTATTTCCAAATAAAATAATTATTATTTAAAAAAATCGAGGAAGGTGCCACACCAGTATGGCTTCTCTCTCACATTACAGTGCGTATGAAAATGCCTAAAAAACGTTTCGACCCTTGACTTCTCAAATATACTTGGAAAATTAGTCTCCAGTAACCCAGAGCCGTCAGCACTAATTCATGTATAGGGTCGTCCTTGTATACACATGTATATTGAATGCCAAGATCAACAGGAGGGTTTCACACCTTTGTAAAGCATTTTGGCTTCGTCCATGTGAGCACCTTCCAAAAAATGCATGAAACGGCTTTAAACGGTACTGTTCGCGAAGAGTCGGCTTATAAACCAACTTGATTGTATTCATACCGATCTCTAAATATCTTTGCTCGTGTTGATAATAAAAAAAAATTTATAAAACTAGATTTCTGTTGCCAGTTCGGACCGTCGCCGATTGAATTAGCGGCCGATGTCTAGTTTTATAATTTTTATTTTTGACTATTTTATTTATATATATACATATATTTTTAATGTATTGTTTTAATAAAAAAAACTTAAAAAAACTTGCTCCCCACGGCAATCTACTCAAATTTCCGTTGTGGGACTGAAGCAACGTCGTGTCCAAAACAACATCCGATGCGTCCGTTTCAGAAAGGAGAAGTGACCCCAATACGGCTCAGTTGCATCTGCCTACAAGGGGCCAAAGGCCCATTAATATCTAATCCCAATTTGAGGAGGCACGAGTATACACGATTAGTTGTCCCTGCTTGATCCTCTCAAAAATAAAAATAAAAAAATAAAAATAAAAAAGGTTGTCCCTGCTTGACACAATGAATTAATGTCATGGATCACAGAAACAAAAGGTTTCCATCATCAACGATAAGCAAATCCGGCTTTTGGAGACGAGACGAGTCCAGAGATTCTGCCACATTTGCACACCAACACACAATTATTTAGGCGTGCCGTGCCGGCGTGGGAGAGAGGCTCTCACTCCACCTGACGATGCTTCTCGTCTGAATCACTTGTGCGAATACGATTGCTTTCACTCGTAAAGCAGACCTTGTCGTCGCGCGCTTCCGCGACTTAGCTGAGCGACGGTGAGAAAGCAGGTGTACTGCTAGGTAGCGACGTGATGGCTGCCTTTTAGAAATGTGTCAGTAAACTTAAGGGGTGTCTGGATGGACGAAGGGGAATTTTTGCAATAATTTTTGGGATTTAGTCCAGGCCGTTGCTAGAAGGACGAATTGAAGTGCTTTTCCGTGACTTGACCTTAGGTCTGCTGAAGTCCAAAAATGCTTGTGTACCTGGTCACTTCAGTTCAGTGACACTGCATGAGCGCCAAGAAGGTATGTTTACATACGACAACATATGACATCAACAGAATTAATCTACATAGCTATCATGCAAGAATTGGATATGAGAAATCATCACCTCAAGATCCCATCCTTGCTAATTAAGGTGCTTAATCTAGATTATTGTTTTTCCTTAGATCAGAGGGTCGTTTGTAGATGTAGCCAAAACAACCTTTTCAGTTTTCACTGACTGCTCACCGATATCAATGGAATGGCTGAACAGACCGTGCACCCAAAGCATGCAAACCGGCAAGGAATTCACGACTTTTTCCTACGCAGCTCCGGGGGCTTCCATTACACAGGTCATGCACCTTCGTTACAGATCGATCCAGCAACACTAGTACACAATTAGAATGGTAAGGGATGTCATAATCATGTGTCTAGCTAGCTAGCGCTCGGCTACCCACCGGCCGGACGGCCACCGCATCATGCGACGTCGTCGACGACCCAACGGAGTTGCTACGAGGCAGCGTGGGCGCCGGCGTCGACGGAGGCGCGGCAGAACGGGCATGAGCGGGAGGATCCCTCGAGCCAGGGCAGCGCGCAGCCCCAGTGGAAGCGGTGGCCGCACGGCAGGTGAGCCAGGACGTCGCCGGCGCCGAACTCCTCCAGGCACACCGCGCACTCCGCCTGCTCCGCCGCCTCCCACCGTAGCCGGCTCCACCTCATCAGCCTCCTCATCACGCCCTTCTTCGAGTAAACCTCCCGCTGCACGCCCAGCGCCACCGTCGAACCCCCTCCACCTCCTCCGCCGCCGCTTCCGTTGGCTCTTTTCAACTTTATGCTGCCCGTGCTGTGATGCCTGCAAAAATGAACTGCTTGATTAACCGTACCTCTTGTTTTGCACATCGACCATACTGAAAAAAAACTTGCAAATGTCTGTATGAACACCAACATACCTCTTGATGACAGTTTCTCTCTTGCTCCTGAGCTTCTGGTCCAGCCGCTCCTTCGCCTCGCGGACATTGCTGTCCAGCGTCCACCCGTGTATGAGCTCCATGACGCTACTCCTTTGCTGCAAATTAATTCCCAATCACTCAACCAATCACTCCATCATATCCTATGAGAAAGATCACGCCAAATAAACAAGCCAGTCGATTCATTGTATACCTTGCCGGAATTACCGGCGCCAACGGGGTGAGAACCGTGGCCGGTCGTGTACAGGCAGAACGAGGACCGCCTTGTGCCGCCGGCCGCCTCCGCCCCGGCCCCACCCTGCCGGACACGGCGCCGCCGCGCGCACTCCACTCCGGGAAGCATCCCGGCCATGATGGCCATATACGTACAGCCCCTCACAGGCAGCTCAGCCACAAGTTCGTTGCCGCAGCCACGACAACGAATAGTATATATAGTTCTCTTTGAAATGGCCCCGGACAGTAACAGTTTGTTTGACGTTGTTTAATACAATTAATTATATTTAACGAGAATTAATAATAGTTGACGGTAATTACCAACGCTAAATATAATTACAGTATTTAAAGACAATGAACAAATAATATAATAGATCATAATTAACGACGTCAAACACAATTAACGATATTTAAAGATAATAAACAACTAACACAATTAACGATAATTGTCGTAATTGATGACTTTTAACGATAATTAACGACGACTATCACAATTAGTGTAATTGATCGCATTTGACAACAACTATCGTAATATACCGCAGTTTAGCGCAATTAGCACCATAAATCATAATTAACCTGTATAACTACCGCAATTAACGATAACTATCGTGATTAACAACAATTAACGTAATTAATGATAATTATTATAATATAGAATTATTAAATAAATAATTGCAATAAATAATTATTACAATAAACAACTATTAAAAACAATCGTTGCAACAAATAATTATTACAATAAACAATTATTAAAAATAATAATTACAACAAATAATTATTACAATAAATAATTATTATAAAAGTATTTAATTTACAACAGAAAAGAAAAGGAAAAACAGAAGAAAAACAGAAAGCCCTCACAACTAGGTTTGGGCTAGCGGCGCCGGAGGAGGACGGCGACGGCGGTGGTGGGGGAGGAGCTCAGCGGCGATGGGGGGTGGGGGGAGAATGGGAGGGCGCCGCACGCGAGGAGGATGAGAAGAAGGGGGCCGGGGTGGCGCCGCTCGGGGGAGGAGGGAGGAGGTGGGGAGCCGGTGCATATCCAAGGGAGGAGGAGGTGGTGGGGCACCGGCGGCCGCATGGGGGGAGGAGGAGGTGCGCGGCGTGGGGGAAGAGGGAGCAGTGGGCGAGCGAGCGCGTGGGGCTAGGGTTTGGGGCGTTGTATTGGGGGATTTTGTGCGATGACAAAAGCGCGTAATTTACTATTAACTTCAGGAGTGAAATTGGAAAGGAAGTGGTGGGAAGCTGCGGGAAATTGTCCATCGGTAGCTTCTGGCTTCCGACTTTATAATGTTATTCGTTTAAAACCGGTTTTCAGTTTTTTCGAGCGAAAAATCAAAATTGTTCCGAACAGACCATATATCTACTTGGACCGATGGACGCGCGAGCCCACACCTAATTGTGAGTGCGTCCATGTGCGCAGGATATAGCCGCGGCAGGGAAAGCTATGTGGGCGCCGGCCATTCGAGGAAGCGACAGGGGCGAGTGCTCGTCCATCTCCTCCTCTCGCCTCTCTCTCTCTCCCTCTCTCTCTCTCGAGCAGCTGCTAGTAGCTTAATTTGCAAGGCTCCTCACGCTTTAACTTGTCGTGGCCTGATGGCGCGCCCATCCACCTCATCGGATGCGGTGGGATACAATTATGGGATCCTTGTGGGCCCACGGGATGGCAAGAAAATCCACTGGTGAGGTGAGGGGAATTATTGGGGGTCAGATATGCGGGTCTGGCGAATTTGACGCATCCACTGATCTATCTACTCTAGAAGTCTGCCTATATCTGGCAGTGAAACTGTCATTGTAACACCCATGGAATGCATGATCGATGTCGTGGGCCGAGCCGTCTAACGTGCCACGTCTAAGTCTCCTATTTTCCAAACTTTTGATAATTTTTTAAAGAACTTTGGTGGGTTTTTTTTTTTTGTTTTAGGCCTCCGGATACAGCTTGGAGGTTCAGATCCGCTCCTGCATGATGTCAGAGCTATTTTGTAATAGAAAACTTTCAGGTTCTTCAAAAATTAGCAAGTGCCCCGCTAGCTGCACGAGGGACCAAGCCACTTTCGCCGAAGGTTCCGGGTGGGAGCGGGAGCGGCAGGACACGCCATGTTGGCATGCCATCCGCCATTATTCGTGGCTCTTATCAGCTGCCCCCCCACTCGCCTTGCGTTGTTGCTATCGCCGCTGTCCAAAACCCCGCAGTGTTTTCGGATGGCTGGCAACACGACCCACGACGAACCGAATACGAGTAGTGGTGGGTGTGAGAAAAAAAAATCTAAACTTATATTAAGCATATGTAATTAGTAATTAACGGTAACTAATAAGAGGATAATCAAAACCGAGTTTTAATCGCCGTAACAAATATAAAAGATATACATCACACACACCATCAACACGTTTTCACATCAAGAGTTCAGTAACATAAATTGCACCTGAACGTTTTACACTAAAATACACATTGAATTGCAATATGAATTCCATTCAGGCAAATTAGAAACATTAATGTCGGCTCAAAGCAACTGCCTGAATTCAGTGCAACAAATTAAAATCATGTCTTTTACAATCCAGAATAATTTACAAAACAATAATAAAAGCTTTGCATTGCATATCGCCGAAACCCTTCTCGTATCTTTGTCCATTGATCGTCACCATCGAATCTTTTCCCGACCATCCAAACTCGCACACATACCCCTTTCCACCAGTACTCATAGATAACAACAAACATAGTATTATTAAAGGGAGGATTGGAAGAAAGAGAAGAATGTCGTCAGATTTCATGAAGGTCACTGAGGCTTCCCAACCACCCTAAGGCAGTGGCACCATCTCACCTTTCGTGGGTCTCACCACTCGATAGTGTTAAAAACCAATACCCATATTTTACTGACTTACCTCCATCCGAAGAAACATTCGAAACCGACTCAAAATCCACCTTTCGACCAATGGTCCGTAAGCCCGCAAAAGTAGAAGCATCCCTTGGGCCAAAAGTCCATCAGCATTACCCACCCCAATAATTGAATGTGAGAGCCAAAGGGATAAGAGCCACCCCACAGAAGTTCACCCTCCCAGGTGACACATTCACCGAGCAACCCAAAAAATCAAGCACAGGAGAGCCAGCTCAATGCCAACTACGCCAAAACCGACCCTCCAAGTTCATTCCCCGAGCTGCTAGCTCATCCCTCCCCATCCAACCCTCCAAAGTTCATCCCCCCAGCCAGCCTGAGAACACCCCAGTCAAAGCCTCTCAAACCTCCCAAACACCTGACCTCAGTCCATCCACAAGCTAGAGGTGAACGCAAAGAGCAAATCTCGCCCCACCACTGCCAAGCAACCACAGCCACAAAGAGAAGACCAGGAGGCCAGGAGCCAGAAGACGAAGGGACCAGGAGGCCAGGAGCCAGAAGACGAAGGGAGCAAGAGGCGGTAGCCACAATAGCATACGACCA